>JAMZAV010002807.1:0-67413 GCA_024449915.1 Sweltsa coloradensis | reverse complement strand
AACAAAACATAACCGCATAAAACTCATAACTATGGTAAAATATTGTAAAGAAATGCACGGGATAATAATTTGTTCACAAGATAATCCATAGTACAAACCTCATAAAATCTGTTTATTTTTTTATTTGGGTGTATTTTAACTAGTCGATTGTGTGCGAACTATCAAAACGGGTATGGGCCCGTCTACTAAAAATAATAAAATAATACTAAGCAATGATTCAATTTCAGCTTCTTATTATTTATGAAGCCTATATCCGAAATATATTTGAAACTATCCTTATCTAAAACATATAAAATTATTTTAAATTTACAATAGATGTGGTTGTTTGAAAAGGGATCCTTATATTGTAGTGTGTATAATTTGTGATATATAATTTGTTGAGTATTTTCGTCCACGAAACATACCAATACGTGTTGGCTTCAAATGATCGTACATTCAACTTCATATGTGCAAACAGTATCTAGAACATAGATTAACACTGGTGCTTAGTATTTATATCTATACTAACATTTTATATAAATTATATATTACACTAGAGAGACAGTAATCAATATGCCAGCCTTCAGTTCGATGCTTTATATGTTCAAATACTACACAAACTGTGCAACAACATGGATGCTGTACAATACAGTGCTTCTCGGGTAAAAGCGTCCTTAACCTTAACTTAATTAATATTATTACAACTTGAATATTTCAATTATAATACGCTGTGAAATGTATACTTCATATTAAATTTTAGTTACATTGGATAAAATATTTATTGAAACCTCTATCCAGTAAAAATAAATTATGAAGTGATATTCGGAATATTGTTAAGGTAAGGCCTTGTATATATTTCAATGTTAGATCTTTTGAAAAGAGATTGATATTTAGAAGGGAAATACTTATTACTCTTCTTAATTGGTACTCAAAGCAAACAAACACGATTGCAGATAAAAAATAACCTGGAGTCGTGACGGCTTTCGGCGCTGTATGGATCTTAAATCATCTCGCCTCTTCGACCATATCAGATGCTATAATAAATAGCTTGCTTAAACACATATTGATATTTGTGTTTTCTAATATAATTATATATAATTAGAAAACTCCTTCATATTCCCATACCTATTTCGAATCTCGGTGTGTAGTTCGCACGTACCACCGGAGATCAAAAGCATGCCGAATTGAACATTCATTTACCTACACATCATGGCGAGGCCTACACTTGAAATTTATGTCATGGTTCGCAAACAAAAATTGTATTTGTAACGGATGTACATTGCACTATGCTATATCCATTGCATTTTATGAATGTGTTTTATGAATGCTGGCCTACATATAAATGTTCATTTTCTAAACTAGGAAAACGCTTAAGTCCCGCCGCGTTGTTGGATGAGCGTAATTGGTGCATTGAGCTGCCATGTGTTACGCGGATTTTCTGTTGTTCTGTGAAAAATCATTACTTAGTAGAAGATTTTTTTAAAATTAAATTAAATTAAATAAAAAATAAACTTAATTTTTTTAATTAATCGTAATTTTTTAAAAAGAAAAAAATTGTAAAATTGCAATTTTAATAAGAAATAATTATTCGATTGCGCTCAAATTTTACAGGAATATATTAATTCATGAAATTAAGGTTCTGTGAAAAAATTATTACAATAGGATAAAGCATCTAGGTGTTATAAGTCAAAGAATTGTTTTAAAAAAGAAAAAAAAACGTAAAATTTTGATTTTCATGAGAAATAATTTTTCGATTACGCTCAAATTTCACACGAATATCTTAATTCATAAAATTAGGCTTCTGTGAAAAAATCATTACAATCGGATAAAGCATGTAGGAGTTATAAGTCGAAGAAATGTTTTAAAATTCGAAAAAAATCGTAAAATTGCGTTTTTTATGAGAAAAAAATTCCCGATTGCGCTCAAAAACGTGGCAGTTCTAAGTTCAGAGATTTCGAAGGCCTCCATAAAATTTCATCACAATCGGAGTATCGGTTTAGCCGGAATCGTGTTAACAGACACACAAAAATACAAAAAAAAGAAAGGAAAAAAAAAACATTCCGGATTTTTTTTTCCAGTGTAGTGAAATGGAATCTTCGCTTCGCTCGCTACGCTCATCCAACTATCAATATATTATACGATGGAAACTTCCACAAATTTTCATAAGATCTGGAGCAGATGGTGACGGATTATTCGTAACCAGCTCTTCATGAGCATAGGCCTACGAGCATACGCCTCAACATTGTGGATGGTATCCGAAGGACAACCCAACAGTTTTCGTAAACCTGATCCCTAAGAAATCCCCTTACACTGCTGCTAATAAGTCGCCTAACGAAGCCCCTGAACAGCTTTCCCACGACAATGGTAGTTTTAAGTTATTGTTCCCATCTCACCAACAACCATGTCGGAGGATATTCGAGATTGATTTCTCTAAGACACCATGGTATTGCTAGGTTTGAGTACACTACTGATCTACTACCCTAATCATGTTGCGTTTAGAGACTTTATGTTGGCGTTAGTAGAATTGATTTGTTCCCGAAGCGCCATATACGCGAAAGGTTGTTTGCGTTTTGAGAAATTTGTCATTCACTTAATGCTAATATAATTTTTATGGCAACAACGAAAGGTGAATATAATAACCAAATTGACAACTTTGGTCTCGAGGCCACGCAAGCTCATATGAGATGAGAGCTTCGATTCTAACTAGGGGCAATGTTATCGAGCTATGATTTCACTCCACAATAACATTAATGTAAATAACAGCTGAAATAATATTGTTCAGTGAAGTTGCATGTTGGGGCTATTTCGCCACGTTGATTATTTATTATTGTTATTGACAGCTACATACCTTGCACAGTATGTTGGTAACCTTGAACAGTGTGTTGGCAACCTTTGACAACATGTCCAAGCCACTTCCGAAACATATTGCTGTGTATGCCACTGCAGTGCTGCAGTTCACAATTGGTCATAAGGCGTAACGTGCTAAATACTTTGTTTTGTCGAGTATGTTTACTAGGAAAACGCTAAAGTCCCGCCGCGTTGATGGATGAGCGTTTTTGTAAGTTTTTAGTTTGCTTGGGACCACTTTTCCTTTGCAAGTGCTTTGTGAATGCATTGTAGGTGATTGTTGTCAAGTTTCTATTGTTACCTGTTAATTGTAATTATAAACCTAAAACTAGGAAAACGCTTAAGTTCCGCCGCGTTGTTGGATGAGCGTAATTGGTGCATTGAGCTGCCATGTGTTATGCGAATTTTCTGTTGTTCTGTGGAAAAATCATTACTTAGTTGAAATTTTTTTAAATGTAATTAAATTAAAATAAAAATTAACTTTTTTTTTTAATTAATCGTAATTGTTAAAAAAATCGTAAAATTGCGATTTTTATAAGAAATAATTTCTTGATTGCGCTCAAATTTAACACTAATATATTAATTCATGAAATTAAGGTTCTTCGAAAAAATCATTACAATCGGATAAAGCATGTAGGTATTACTAGGAAAACGCTTAAGTCCCGCCGCGTTGTTGGATGAGCGTAATTGGTGCATTGAGCTGCCATGTGTTATGCGGATTTTCTGTTCTGTGAAAAAATCATTACTAAGTTGAAGATTTTTTTTTTTAATTATTTAAAAATAAATAAAAAATAAACTTTAATTTTTAATTTTTTTAATTAATCGTAATTTTAAAATGAAAAAAATCGTAAAATTTCGATTTTCATAAGAAATAATTATTTGATTGTGCTCAAATTTCACACGAATATATCGATTCATAAAATTAACGTTCTGTTAAAAAATCATTAAAATCGGATAAAGCATGTAGGTGTTATAAGTCAAAGAATTGTTTTAAAAAAGAAAAACCCCGTAAAATTGCGATTTTCATGAGGAATAATATTTCGATTGCGCTTAAATTTTCCACGAATATATAAATTCATAAAATAAAGGTCCTGTGAAAAAATCATTACAATCGGACAAAGCGTGTAGGTATTATAAATCGAAGAAATTTTTTCAAAGTCGAAAAAAATCGTAAAATTGCGATTTTTATGAGAAATTTTTTTTCGATTGCGCTCAAAAACGTGGCAGTTCTAAGTTCAGAGATTTCGAAGGTCTCAATAAAATTTCATCGCAATCGGAGTATCGGTTTAGCCGGAATCGTGCTAACAAACAGACAAAAATACAGAAAAAAAAGAAAAAAAAAGAAAAAAAAACATTCCGGATTTTTTTCTCCAGTGTAGTGAAATGGAATCTTCGCTTCGCTCGCTTCGCTCGCTACGCTCGCTACGCTCATCCAATAAGTCAAAGAATTGTTTAAAAAAAGAAAAAACCTGTAAAATTTCGATTTTTATGATAAATATTTTTTTAATTGCGCTCAAATTTCACAAGAATATCTTAATTCATAAAACAAAGGTTCTGTGTAAAAATCATTAAAATCGGATAAAGCATGTAGGTGTTATAAGTCGAAGAAATTTTTAAAAAAATCGAAAAAAATCGTAAAATTGCGATTTTCATGAGAAAAAAATTTCCGATTGCGCTCAAAAACGTGGCAGTTCTAAGTTCAGAGATTTCGAAGGCCTCCATAAAATTTCATTGCAATCGGAATATCGGTTTAGCCGGAATCGTGTGGACAAACAGACAAAAATACAAAAAGAAAGAAAGAAAGAAAATAAAAACATTCCGGATTTTTTTCTCCAGTGTAGTAGAATGGAATCTTCGCTTCGCTCGCTACGCTCATCCAAAAAAAAACATATTAAAACCTTTATTCCATGGATTCTAGCAAAATTTTTCAAATTTTTCTTTCAGAAAGCAATACATCACCATTACCTTAATGTCCATGTAAAATATGAACGTTGTAGCCCCACCCGTCTGGTCAGAATCGGCCCTAATGTCACGAAAATATCGCACTAAAAATCGAAAAAAATCGTAAAAGTACAATAATCATGAAAAATATTTCGTCGATTGTACCCAAAAACGTGGCAGTTCTAAGTTTAGAGATTTCGAAGGTCTCCAAAAAATTCCATTGCAATTGGAGTATCGGTTTAGCCGAAATCGTGTTAACAAACACACAAAAATACAAACAGAAAAAACAAGAAAAAATCGTAAAATTACAATTTTCATGAGAAATAATTTTTCGATTGCACTAAAAAAAGTGCCAGTTTTAAGTTCAGAGATTTTAAAGGTCTCCTGAAAATTTCATCGCAATTGGAGTATCGGTTTAGCCGGAATCGTGTTAACAAACACACAAAAATACAAAAAAAACAAAAAGAAAAAAGAAAAAAATTGTAAAATTGTGATTTGTATGAGAAATATTTTGATCGATTTTTCTACGGTCAGTTTTAAGTTTCAGAGATTTGGGAAGGTCTCCTAAATTTCATCGCATCGGAGTATCGGTTTAGCCGGAATCGTGTTCACAGACACACAAAAATACCAAAAAAAGCAAGAAAGAAAGAAAGAAAAGAAAGAAAGAAAGAAAAACAACTACATTCCGGATTTTTTTTTCCCATTATTGAATGGAATCTTCGCTTGCTCGCTACGTCTCATCCAATCAATTGATACGTTCTCAGCTCGTCGTAAGTCGTAAAGCATAAGGCGTAATACTTGTTTTATGCGAATTGCATAAAAATCCATTACTTCGAAGTAAGTTTTACACCTTAGTAATTAATTGTGAATAGCTGACGACTTACCACAGAGTGTCACAACCCCGAACATAAAGCAGCTACTAGCTTAGTCTACATATCTTATTGGCGTCATCCTAATACCATGACACTTGAAAAATGTTGTTACAGACCACTGGATGATGATGATGATGATGATGATGATGATGATGATGATGATGTTGATGATGTTGATGATGCTGTGATGATGATGATGGATGAGATGATGATATGATGATGATGATGATGATGATGATGTGTGATGATGATGATGATGATGATGATGATATGCATTGTAGTTGGGATGCTGCTGATGATGATGTGTGGTGATGATGATGTATGTGATGATGATGTGTGATGATGATGTGATCCGTATGACTGATGATGGTGGGCAATTCACGTTGCTCAGAGTAGCTTGACCTACGACTAACACTTTTCACTCGTACCTACTCATAACTCAGGAATAAACACACCACACTTTACAGTGGTCGGTGACTACGCTAACTACAATCACATATCTGTTGATCATTTAAATAGTTGAATGAAAATGACTTCTGTAATATGTGAAGCCCAAATTTATATGTTACCGCTACCTAAGGAATTTCGCTGCCATGAGTGTTCTCTTAGAACATCATCTGGATGCAAAACGAGAACGGCTTGGTAGCTACAGGCGTCATGCTGACTTATCACAACATCGTAGAAGATATCATAACTTGGCTCTTCACTTCAGGTGTGTTAAACATGACCATAATTCTCAAGGATTTGAAAGTAACAAAATCCCACTGGAAGGCAATGCATGGATGTGAGCCCTTGGTAGCAGAATCTGATAGCGACGATGAAGTGCACCAGTTGTTGGCTCTCCCATTCTTCCCCAACACAAAATGTACGGACACTAAGAAATAGAGAAGTAACACTCACCATGTCCCCAGTGAGATGCGTAAATATACCCCCTGCCATCGGGAGAAACGTGACACCGGGGTCCCCCAATCATGAAAGTAGCTTTGTTTCAGTTCAAACAAGCATAAATGAAGATGTCAACGAAAGTTTTAATTGGGGTAACGACTTTCTCCGCCAGGCACATATGACCTCTTGTAGAGGCGCGCCAAGCTAACGTAGTTGCTTATATTAACAGGCGGAAGCAACATACGGACAATGAGTCATCAAAGAATCCTCCGGCCTCTATATGTCATGCTGCAAGAATAGGAGATATCAACAGCAATTCCTCTGATCATATCGATTCAGAATATAATGACACAACTCCAATTAATAGTCAAATAACTGATTCGGATTCACTAAACATTGCGAGTTCTTCCGTGTCAGAACAAAACAGACCAATTAATGAAGTCATAAATCGCCCTATACTACAGGATTCATCTACACAAATCAATTACCCAACTCAAGATAATATCATCAAGCCTATTAATGATAATAATGCGGATGTGGCCCCAGAAAGCAGCTCTGCAAGGTGGATAAGTCGACTAGAAAGAGCGTACGAGGAAGGATGGGACCAATTTGAAGAGGAGATGGCAGAGGTTACTGCAGAAATACAATCCCTTGCAGACGAGAAGAAGGATAATATGAGAGGAACGCCACCACCAGGTCGTCATCGGCAACCTGGAAATCGTGGTAACAACCGTGGAAAGTCGCGGTCTGATGCAGGTGGAAAGCGGGGTAATGGTGTTCCAGAAAGGCGAAACGAGCGGCACATCCGCAACCCTAGTCCTGATCTAAATGCAGACGACACCATCGATGGGCGACAGGGAGCTGCCCCCCAAGAGCAACAAGGTCAGCAGTTCAATGGTAATGATGCAAGTCGGTTGCAAAAGCTGTACCGGGTGAGTAAAAAAAAGCATTTGAGGAAATAATGCAAGGTTCTTCACCATTCTGTAGCGTAGACAAAACAAGGTGGAAGATTACTTAAAGACTCGTTCAATAATCCTGACTATAACTGGAACCACCCCCAACATAATTCCAAATTTGCATTCGGAAACTACTGGAGATGATGATATATCCCGCCCTATTACAGCAGGGGAGATAAAATCACGCCTCTTTAGCATGAAAGACTCAGCGCCTGGGCCAGATTTCATAAAATATAGTTTCTTGAAGAAAATAGATAGTGAATGCAACTTATTATGTGCGATCTTTAACATTTGCCTTAAGTCAAAACGAATTCCACTGGCATGGAAAAAGTCAGAACTGTGCTAATTTACAAAGGGAAAGGGTGGTAGGGATGACTTGTCCAATTGGCGACCTCTTACATTAGGATCAACTATGAGCAAACTATATGCAGGAATCCTGGGAGGAAGGCTATCGAACTGGGCATCTAGTAACAACATCATTTCACCATGCCAAAAGGGTTCATGGAATTTGAGGGATGCCTAGAGCATAATTTTGTCCTGCAATCTATAATTGACAACGCCAGAAGGCACAATAAAGAGGTTAATGCAGCTTGGCTTGATCTTTCAAATGCCTTTGGGTCAGTACCACACGAGTATATGAAGGAGGCACAAAGACAACTGGGCGTACCTGAAGACGTTCTAGAGATCATAGCTGACATGTACCATGGAAGTGTACTAGAGTTAGAACAGGTCAAGGCTATACAAATGATATTGAGCTCAAAGCTGGAGTGAAACAAGGGTGCCCGCTAAGCCCAATTCTGTTTAATCTAGCTATTGAGCCAATCATTAGAGCGATTACCAACTTAAGTGATAGTTGTGGGGCTGAAATTCATAGTCAATCGATTTCCATACTGGCCTAGCCGATGACTTTGTTTTAGCAGCTAAAAATGAATTGGCTCTACGACGTCTTTTGACGGTAGCTGGGGATGCAGCCAAGTGGGCAGGACTGACATTTAACCCAAAAAAGTGTGCTTCGCTAAGTATCGACTGCAGAAAAACACGAGATACGCTTCCAACTGTTTCCTCATACAAGGTACTCCAATGAAAGCATTGAACGATGGGGAGGCGTACCAGCATCTGGCGTTCCTACTGGATTCAGAGTCCAACAAACGCCAGTAGCTGAACTGGAGAGAATGTGTGAAGACCTACACAAAATTGATGTTTCTCCGTTAGCACCCTGGCAGAAGTTAGATGCCGTAAGGACTTTTCTCCTCCCACGGCTTGAGTTTATAATGCGTGGGGGAGGGATGAGAAAGACTGCCTTTTATAAATTTGACCGCAAAATGAAGGCGGCCGCGAAACGGTGGCTATCCACTCCCTCGACGTGCCAGCGCAGAGGTGGTGTACATGCCCATGGCAGAGGGGGGTGCAGGCCTGTTACCAACTAATGACTCTGTAGATGTGCTGGCGGTAGCCCATCCGTTTCGGCTTCTTACGGCCAGTGATCCACTTTGTAAGGATATTGCGTGGTCCTCACTAAAGGAGGTAGTTAGTTAGGAAACGTATTGGTAGAGAACCTACGGTCCACGACTGTTGCCAGTTCCTTTCGGGAAGCATGGTTTGGTGATCTGGGAGGTAGAAGTAATGACTTCAGTTCCATTTGGACTAGAGCACGTAATGCTACAAGGAGGCTACAAACACGCATTGGGTTGTCAGTGGGGGTACAGTGAGGCAAGAGGTGAGATAGCCATTACAATAAATATGCCAAATCGGACACCCGATAGGCATACTATACCGCCAAAGGCTCGCGGCTATTTGGCTAACCAACTAAGAAATGGTCTCCGTCACAACTACAAAGAAAGACTTCTTCGAAAGCCAGACCAGGGAAGGTGTATAGACATTCTAGTAAATCTCAGGCTAGTAACCATTTCATGTCAACTGGGCGATTTACACGGTTCTGTGACTGGCGGTTGTTACAAAGGCGCGATTGGATACAGTGGGCTAAATGGTACTCGGAGGTACGGAAATGCTCCTACTAACTGTCGACGGTGTGACTATGGGCACGAAACTTTACCACATGTTTGAACTCGTGTCGATATCATACTGCTGCATGGACAGAGAGGCATAATGCTGTGTTGAACAGATTAGTTAAGGCTATTCGAGGAATCAGGCAAACACAATCCGAGTTAATCAGAAGATTTCAAATTGCGATCTGAGGGAAAGACCTGATCTAGTTATTACGAACATCATAACAAAGAAAGCTTGTATAGTGGATGTTACTGTACCCGCCGAGAACCACGACGACGCCTTGTTAGCTGCTCGAGATTACAAGATCAGGAAGTATACGCCACATGCCGAAGTGCTTAGAAGCCAGGGTTTGAAACTGTGGTTGAAGCAGTGGTTGTGGGTAGTCTGGGATCGTGGGATACTAGGAATGATCGGGTTGTGAAGATGCTTGGAATTGGAAAAAAGTACTCTACCCTAATGAGAAAGTTGATGGTCAGTGACACTATCCGGTGGAGCAGAGACATTTTTATTGAACATGTAACTGGGCATCGACAATACAACTGATGACGTAAAGGAAAAAAATACTGATTGTATACATATTTTAATTCGTTTTAACAAACGCAGAGATTGCGTGATTTATGGTGTAAAAATAGGATTGACATTACGGTTCATCTTAGACCTATTTTGTTTTGTATGTATATATATTATTGTTACAATTTGAGCGGTGCAAAGGAGTATACATTGTATGCATGTACTTTTTAGTATTATTGTGTGTACCTGATATAGATTATTGTTATTGATTTTAATATGTTAACAACAATTGTCCAATTTTACCGTTTTATGTGTATGCTGGTGGTGCGGTGCAGTATGTATGGTGTTTTATGCTTTAAAACAATGTACAATGTATTGTAATAACTTTGTATATTTAGTCAACAACTTCAACTGTTATTGATAAATTGTTGGTTGACGCAATGTAATGTGATAGATACTAATAAATGATGATGATGATGATGATGATGATGTGATGATGATGATGACCTACGGTCCACGACTGTTGCCAGTTCCTTTCGGGAAGCATGGTTGGTGATCTGGGAGGTAGAAGTAATGACTTCAGTTCCATTTGGACTAGAGCACGTAATGCTACAAGGAGGCTACAAACACGCATTGGGTGTCAGTGGGGGTACAGTGAGGCAAGAGGTGAGATAGCCATTACAATAAATATGCCAAATCGGACACCCGATAGGCATACTATACCGCCAAAGGCTCGCGGCTATTTGGCTAACCAACTAAGAAATGGTCTCCGTCACAACTACAAAGAAAGACTTTTTCGAAAGCCAGACCAGGGAAAGGTGTATAGACATTCTAGTAAATCTCAGGCTAGTAACCATTCATGTCAACTGGGCGATTTACACGGTTCTGTGACTGGCGGTTTGTTACAAAGGCGCGATTAGATACAGTGGGCTAATGGTACCCGGAGGTACGGAAATGCTCCTACTAACTGTCGCCGGTGTGACTATGGGCACGAAACTTTACCACATGTTTTGAACTCGTGTCGATATCATACTGCTGCATGGACAGAGAGGCATAATGCTGTGTTGAACAGATTAGTTAAGGCTATTCCGAGGAATCAGGCAAACACAATCCGAGTTAATCAGAAGATTCCAAATTGCGATCTGAGGGAAAGACTGATCTAGTTTATTACGAACATCATAACAAAGAAAGCTTTATAGTGGACGTTACTGTACCCGCCGAGAACCACGACGACGCCTTGTTAGCTGCTCGAGATTACAAGATCAGGAAGTATACGCCACATGCCGAAGTGCTTAGAAGCCAGGGGTTTGAAACTGTGGTTGAAGCAGTGGTTGTGGGTAGTCTGGGATCGGTGGGATACTAGGAATGATCGGGTTGTGAAGATGCTTGGAATTGGAAAAAGGTACTCTACCCTAATGAGAAAGTTGATGGTCAGTGACACTATCCGGTGGAGCAGAGACATTTTTATTGAACATGTAACTGGGCATCGACAATACAACTGATGACGTTAAGAGAAAAAAATACTAATTGTATACATATTTTAATTCGTTTTAACAACGCAGAGATTGCGTGATTTATGTTGTAAAAATAGGATTGACATTACGGTTCATCTAAGACCTATTTTGTTTTGTATGTATGTATTATATTATTGTTACAAGTTGAGCGGTACAAAGGAGTATACATTGTATGCATGTACTTTTTAGTATTATTGTGTGTACCTGATATAGATTATTGTTATTAATTTTAATATGTTAACAACAATTGTCCAATTTTACCCGTTTTATGTGTATGCTGGTTGTGCGGTGCAATATGTATGGTGTTTTATGCTTTAAAACAATGTACAATGTATTGTAATAACTTTGTATATATTTAGTCACAACTTCAACTGTTATTGATTAATTTGTTGGTTGACGCAATGAGATGTGATGGATACTAATAAATGATGATGATGATGATGATGATGATGATGATGATGATGATGATGATGATGATGATGATTTTTGTTGCTTGACGTCTCTATTAATGCACTAAGACTATTCGAGACGATGAGTGGTGATGGATGATAATGAAGGATGATCACACAAAAAAGAAAAACTGTTGTATGTATGTATGTTGTATGTATGTATGTATTATGTATGTATGTATGTATGTATGTATGTATGTATGTTTCTTTATTTCATTTAGTTCAGCAGAACAGTATACATTACATGTTTTCATTCATCCAATACAGGACAGTCAAGTGGGCCTACAAACTAAAAGACAATAATAGCAACCTTAAATCTAACAAAATACTAAAATTTAAAATATGCGTGGATTTGAACCCGCATCCGCATCCTCGATGTTACTGGTTTAATTATAGAATAGGTTTACAGTTAAAAAATTTGATTTGATGTTATGCGTATTTTTTTATGTTCACAAATTTTAATTTTAATGATCTCATCTACGACAAGATGAAATATTAAATAATACTACATAATACATGAACTCTATAAGTGCGATTAAGGTGTCTTCTCAAACACAACTATAGTGCAAAATGCGATTCCAGCGTAAAAATTTGCAATAATATAGATTTTGTAATGAGAAATTCGAAAATAATTGGCTCCACGATGGAGTCTTATTATTTAACTATTAATTAATTAACACGAATTTGAAAATATCAATAAATAAGTCATGTTTGGTATTAATCAAGAGCATTTTTCATCTATAAAAAGAAAAAAATACACTGAAAATATATATTGAAAAAAACATATGTTATAGTTAAATTTGTTGATTTTGCTGATTTTTTTACTTTTTGAACTAAAAGATCAACGTTAAAGTAAAATTTAATTTAACCAATGATATCACAATGTTAACAAAGAGCTGTACTATAATAATATATCATTTTTCAATTTTCAAAGTAGTAATTACAAAATTACAATTACAATACAAATGACAATATGGCATAAAGATGTCTTAACTATGGTACAAAATATGATAAAAACTTAAAAAGTTAGCAACCTCAAAGCTTTTGTAATGAGAAATTCGAAAACAACTGGCTCCAAGCTAAGTGTTAAGTATTTTACTATTAATTGATTAATTAACATTAGCTAATTGTGTCCAAAACTTTCAAAGTAAAGACAAATTTGTAGTGTTTGGTTTTAAAATTTAAAGCATTTTTCACCAACAGTAAGAAAAAAAAAACTTATCGCAAAAAATATATTGAAATATATGTATGTTATAGTTAAATATGTTGATTTTGTGACTTTTATGTTTTTGAACCAAAATATCAACTTTTAAAGTAAAATTTCTTCTAACCAATGATAACACAGTGTTCACAAAATAACTGGCAACTATAATTAATGTATCATTTTTCAGTTTTCAATAATAGTAATTACAATATATTTTACACAAATTAACAAATTTTCTTAAATTGAAAAGTTACAGAAACATGTGTGATGTAGCAAAATGCATCATTTGACTTGTTTATATCAATCTTAAAGATTTTATAATAATAATTTCGAAAATCACTGGCTCTAGACTGAGTTTTGAGTATTAAGCGTCAACATTCGCTATTATATAGTGGTATCAAGCACTATCATCACCGGGGGGGGGGGGGGGGGGGGGGAGATAGTTGCGTGTGCCAAACGAATACTTCCTTTTGGCTTCATCCAGAGAAAAAATAGCTCTGGTGCTTGTTGGTGGAAGTGCTTGTTGGTGCCCAAATGCTGTCATTTGATACCATACATGAAAATTTATTTTCACTTTGAAATTTTTGGACACAATTAAGTAATTAATTTAATAAACCAATTCATATTTAAAATACTCAAAACTCTGCCTGGAGCCAGTGATTTTCAAAGTCATTATCACAAAATCTTTTAGATTGATATAAACAAGTCGAATTATGCATGTTGCTAACGTCTCACAAACATGTTTCTTGTAACTTATTTAAGAAAATTGTTAATTTGTGTAAATTATATTGTAATTACTATTATTGAAAATTGAAAAATGATACATTAATAATAGTTACCAGCTCTTTTGTTAACACTGTGTTATCATTGGTTAAAATAAATTTTACTTTAAAGTTGATCTTTTGGTTCAAAAACTAAAACTCACAAAATCAACATATTTAACTACATGTGTACTAAAACTAAACTAAACTAACTAAACAAAACAAAACTAAACTACTAAAAACTAAACGTGTACTTCATATATTTAAATATATTTTTCAATTTATTTATCAACATATTTAACTACATGTGTACTAAAACTAAACTAAACTAAGTCTAAACTAAACTAAACTAAACTAAACTAAACTACTAAAACCTAAACGTGTACTACATATATTTAAATATATTTTTCAATGTATTTTTTTTCTTACTTTTGGGGACAAATGCTTTCATTTGATACCAAACATGACAAATTTATCTTCACTTTGAAATTTTCGAACACAATTAAGTAATTAATTTAATTAATCAATTCATAGTTAAATACTCAAAACTCAGCCTTGAGCCAGAGATTTTCGAAATAATTATTACTAAATCCTTAAAATTGATATGAAGAAGTCGAATGATGCATGTTGCTACGTCACACAACATGTTTCTGAAACTTTTCAATTTAAGAAAATTTGTTAATTTGTGTAAAATATATTGTAATTACTATTATTGAAAATTGAAAAATGATACATTAAATATAGTAACTAGTTCTTTTATAAACACTGTTTTATCATTGGTTAGAAGAAATTTTACTTTAAAGTTGATCTTTTGGTTCAAAAACTAAAAAAACACAAAATCAACATATTTAACTATAACATACATATATTTAAATATATTTTTCAATGTATTTTTTTTTCTTACTTTTGGTAAAAAATGCTGTCATTTGATATCAAACACTATAAATTTGTCTTCACTTTGAAATTTTTTGCCACAAACAACTAATTTAAAGATAATAATCAATTAATAGTTAAATACTAAACACAGCTTGGAAACCAGTTATTTTTTGAATTTTTTCATTACAAAAGCTTAAATATTGCTAAATTTTTAAGTTGCTTTCATATTTTGTACCATAGTACACATCTGTATGCCATCATATTGTAATTTGTTGTTAAATATATTGTAATAACTGTTATTGAAAATTGAAAAATGATATATTAATTATAGTTGCCAGCTCTTTTGTGAACACTGTGACATCATTGGTTAGAAGAAATGTTACTTTAACATTGATCTTTTAGTTCAAAAACTAAAAAATCAGCAAAATCAACATATTTAACTATAACATATGTATTTTTTAATGTATTTTTTCTATATATCGATGAAAAATGATCTTGATTAATACCAAACATAAATAATTTATTGACTTTTTGAAATTCGTGTCACATAATTAACTAATAATATTGATTAATTAATTAATAGTTAAATAATAAGACCCCCTCGTGGAGCCAATTATTTTAAAAATTCTCATTACAAAATGTATATTATTGCAAATTTTTACGCTGGTATCACATTTTGCACTATAGTTAGACATCTTTACTCCACTATAGTTCCACAAAGCTTCAACGAAGCTGGTTTGTGAAGGTAAATTTATGGAAAATAATGTCGAGGAATACAATGATAACAATTTAAATATTTTGTATTCCATGTCAATATCAATGTCGGAAATTTCACTTGCAAAACCCATTCCCCGTTGTAATGAGCCTTAAGGCGTAGCAGCACAAGACAAGAGCATTGTAGGCAAGGGCGTCCGCAGGAATTTTGTCAGGGGGTGGGGGAGGGGAGGACAGATATCGTAATTTGAACTTCCGTAGGACAAGCATGGGGGGTTTAAGCAATCCATTTGAACAGAAACAAGTCATAAAAGCTAAATAATCTTGTTAACCCCCTTTTTCATCTTAATGTTGGAGAGTTACCTATGCGAACGTGAAGCAATATCTTATGAAATGAATGTTTACCAAATGTTTTATCATGGATTGTCATCTTAAGGCGTTCTAACTCTCCGAAGCGAGTGTTTACATCTTGATTTATCATCTCTGTGTGCCTGTGATCACAAAAGAATTTCAATATTGATTTAATAGGTAAACAATATGCGATACAGGTGGAACATCACAATCAATGTAGGCTACAAATCATGAATGCCTGCAATATGGTGGGAGCTTTTATAGTTTCCCATTCTTTTTTGAAGTATAATAAGAATAAATTCCCCATGTGAGTTACGCTTAGGAAGCTACATGGTCCACAGGAGTCTGTAAAATTACTAATCGCATTATTTGTAATCGTTTTTTTAAATATTTTACTTCAGTACTAAATATTATTGAAAACATTCCATTATTATTAGAATATATTTGGTGAATGAGTTTTTATTTTCTATTTTAAAATTATACTTATAAGCAGCAAACACGTGCGTTTTCTACTACCTTCGAAACTTGCATACGCTATATGTTGTGAATGTACACATTTTATGAAAGTTTTAAAGATTTCCAATACATATAAAAAAAAATTGTTTGTTCCCCTATGGTTGATTTTTCAAAGTACAAGTAATACATAATTGATGTTTATTGAATTAATATTGACTCACGACCGCACAAAAATAATCGACCCTAATATTCGGCACATTATAACTCGTTAATAATACAACCATATACGCGAGGCATGTTTGTGGTTGGTCACCTTGTATGTATGCACAGTGTGATTAACAAAAAAACACTTGCGATAGAATTATAATATATTATTGTTGACTAACATACATCTCAGAAAGCAGCTTGTTCGCCTATGGAAATGCTTCATCATTACCGAAATATTGGGCTTAACATCTTTTGCGCATGTTCTAAACTAAATTGAGGCGGAACACGGGTGGTAGTAAAATCACTAGTTTGTTACATGGAGCATTACATTGCTAGGATGCCCGACTAACACGGCGAAATAATGAGAAAGTTGAGACTAGAACGAAAGTACGAGACGGGTTTTAAAGAGATATTGATGAGAAACAACCACTACGTACGGTACATAAAGCCTCAGCCCACAAGCAGTGTCGGGGTCAGGGGCGGTTTTCAATGCGTACCATCACCTCGTTTTTTAGCCTGTTTTTAGACCTTTAAAAGTTGCAAATTCGCAAATATTCAATTTAATTCAAATGCGTTTTATTTCATTAGCAATTGCAAAAGCATTGCTCACTTAAAAATACATAGTTCATGTACAAGTCTTGAAACACGCTTTAACTAATTCTAAATCTACTTACAAAATACCTGATATTTTACATATTTAATTCTACATGCAAAATACAATATTACATGTTATTCATTTTACATTTAAAATAAAATTTACATATTTCATTATATATAATTATTATAACAATTATATTTCTTCATCGTCCTCAATTTTTAGTTGTTTATCGTCAAAATTAAATTTGTAATACTTTATTCACAAGATAATTTCTTATCATTTAATTATATTCATAGGCCCTATTTAAATACAATACAATAATTACAAAAATTTCTTCTCAGCGTTATATTTTTACCCTGTTATCTTTTACCTCAAATTTTTAATACAATATTCACAAGAGCAGTCTTTACCATCTTGAAATTCTTTTATACTATAAAATCCATGAAAAATTAGATATTGTTTAACGTTTATTTTAAATTTGTCTCTATTTATGTTGAGGTCTTTTAATTTAGTTGGTAAATTGTTAAAAAGAATAACACCAGCTTTAACTGGGTCTCTGTTTGATAGGTTGAGTCTGTGTTGGGTTTGTTGGGTTTTCGACTAATACACTAACGGCTGGGACTTTCACTGGTACTATTGCAAAACCGAACTCCCCCCCCCCCCCCCCCCCCTCCTATAGATATGCTTTACTGCTTCCAAGTTCGTTTTTGTTTGATAAATATATCAAAATCTTGAACAAAAAATCACAGCCTCCCATGATATGCTAGATCCGCTATTGCCCACATGCCCACAAAGCACGCCAATCAACACACATCACTTCCAACAACCATCTCGCTCATACGTTACCACACACGTTGCACACAACACACGAGCAAAAGATTGAAATTTTGGTTTGAAAATAATTGCGAATTCAGATTTTAATTATTTTCATTACTCGTACACATGATTTTCGCATGAGAACTCTTTTTCGCTCTCTGGTGAACATAAGACTTAATTTGATTGGAACAGACCAGACCGACTGTGAAGAGAATACACCATCTATTTTTTCATTTGTGTTTGGTAGGGGTGCCCGCTACGATGTGTGTGCAGTGTGAAACTCGTCAAGTCACTAACTAGGTTATTAGGGGCAGTCCTTTTCTTAGATTAGTAACTAATGTAACGTCAAAGTTACTATTTCTTGGGAACGAATTTAACGTTCCTTTATAAGTGCTTCTCGCCGTCGTAATCCCGTCGAATTCCAGTACCTGATGTCGTAAACTGGAGTATGAAAAAATCTTGTGACGTCTTGTGTTTTCGAAAATGGCGTCACCCTCGTCAGTTGGCCTGGGACCACTGATCTCCTGTATACTTACGTGGATAGAGGATGCTTACCTGCCAGATGTTGAGAAATGAAGTCGGACTAATTTAGCGGGTTTCCTTACTGTAGAACTAAATGAACAACACGAAGAGAGTATAGGACATGCGTTTAAGGCAAATTGCTGTTCGCTCGGCCAACTGACACCACAAGTGTTTGAAATTTTGAACCTATATCACAAATGTGGGAATTATAGGGCTCTACAGTAACGCATTCCAAATTTTGTTTTAAAATAATTTATAAAAAATAAAAAAGTTTTCACAAATTTTGATTTTGTTAAAAACTCCAAAATTGACCATATTCGTGATTTTTTCTGGGTCATTATGTCCCAAATTTTGAAAATCAATGACCACAGGGCTGTATATGTATGTTCTATTGACAACTTTGCAAAGTTTCATATACGTCGGATGCATCTTGGTCGAGCGAATAGCTATTTGCTACAGGCAAATGTGTCCCATTCCCTCGTTTTGTGCACTTCAACGCAACGCACAAAGGCATGTTGGCCGTAAATATGTAAAATTTTGCTCTCCAACATGGCCGCCAAATAAGAAAAAAACATTGACTATGAAGATGGCGGCCCACAATGTGACTTCAAGGTTACAGTATAGCAAACGCAATCCACCCTGGAAATCACTTTAATAAATACAAGTAATGATAAATTAACTCCTTTCACATATTTTATTATTATTTAAATCATTGATGTTATAAGGAACGTGAATTCCTTTTGAGGAACGAGGAACGTCTCAGTTCCTTTTTAGGCGAGTCATATTTAAACAATAGATTGAACTTGTTGAAATCATAGTCAACATACACAAGTGGGTGACAAGGTGGAAGATGTAGTACACGTTATGTGCTTCTTGTATGTGTGTTTCATTACCACCGTTATGCATCGCTGAAGAGATGTTTAAAACCAAATCAACTTGTGGGGTTTAAAACGGTACTTGTCAAGAACCGATTCAAACTCGACCGTGCTGCTACTGTTAAGTGCGCGGAACATTGCAAGCTTAACTAGGATAGTTTGCTCGATTAAAGAGTAGTCTATATGCCAATTCAAAGTAGAACCATTTGTCAGTATTAAGTAGAACAGAATGTAGTTGGGAAGTTAGAGAATTAACTTGTTTCTGTGGGACAGACGTCTAGAAAAGTGGGTGGGCCAAAGACAGTTTGCAGGAATAAGATTGCAGATGTAGGTATGACGGCATTTAAATAAAACGATTCAACGACGGAGTAAACTAGGCCACTTCACAAACGCTTTTTCTAGTCGCGTTGATGGATGAGCTATTTTGTAAATTTTAGTTTACGTGGGATCTATTTACATTTGCAAGTGCCTTTCGAACGCATTGTAGGTGACTGTTGTCAAGTATCTATTATTACTTGTTAATTGTTATTAACAATTAACAAAAAACTTATATTAAAACCTTTATTTCTATGGATTCTGGCTAACTTTTCCAACTTTTTCTTTCAAAAGGTACTACATCACCATAACCTTAATATCCATGTAAAATATGAACCTTGTAGCCCCACCCGTTTGGTCAGAATCGGCCCAAATGTCACGAAAATATCGCACTAAAAATCGAAAAAATCGTAAAAGTACGATATTCATGAGAAATATTTCTTCGATTGTACCCAAAAACGTGGCACGTCTAGGTTCAGAGATTTCGAAGGTTCCCTTAAATTTTCATCAAGATCGCAAATGCCGTTTGCCCGGTAGAGAACAAACAAACAGACAAAAATACAAAAAACAAAAAACAAACAGAAACAAACAAACAAACAAACCAAAAAAAGCTTACGAGCTAATTTTTTGGGGGTCAGTGAAATTGAATTGTATTGTATTGTATTTATTAGCCTCGTTTAGTTCATATACATTTATATATAAAATATATAAAATACTGAACATTTGAGTTGTCATTAATTTATAAAAGTTTTCAAAACACTAAAACTATAATTAAAAAATAACTAAGAGAGTGTTCATGCAGAATCGGCAAAAAACCTTTATAAAACTGCGTGCTTTGGGAGAGTCGTCGCTTTGATCATCCAAATATATTTTATAAATAGTCCTAGACTTTTGAAACTTTGAAGAGTTTATTAATTTTTTGTTGTTTTAAAACATCTTATATAGAGTGATCATTTCCCTAAAGTGTAGAATAGAATAAATCTATCTATATATATATATAGCATGAGAGCATAAATTTGCCTAATTCTTTAATATATCCTAACAGTAACAATAATACAAACAAATAATTAATATACTAATTTTAATCAATTTAAAATCACATTTTGATAAAAAATCTAAACTTTATATAAAATCATAGTTAACAAAAAATAAATTATAACATCCTTTAAACGGTGGCTAATTCTAAGCCTACAAAATTTTTATTAAAATTACCTTCTTATAAATTATACCTAGAAGCTTATCCCCCTAAATATTTTTATTAAATTACATTTAATTTAATGAATTAAATTAATGATATTTAATAAATGAATTAAATTCATTTCTCAAAAAACAGATATCTTAAGAACGGATAACGTTTCCTCTTTTATTTATATTTACACATATATATATATATATTTATTTATTTATATATTATGTATTATGTGAAGGCTCTTATAGCCGAATGATATATTTAAAGCCATTTTTAGGTAAAGATCACCTACATATTATAATAGTTAAAATAAAGGACACTTTTTAACGTTTTGTGGAGATTGCACTCCAATTAAAAAAAAAGGTTTTATAAAACAAAACACATGTCAGTAAAATGTCAATAAGATACAAAGGGGTTAACAAAAGCATAGGAACGATAATACTGTTCAAAGTAAGAAACTCAAACTAACATGCTTGCCATTTCAAATTATTGTAACCTTGTCAAAACGTCAAAATGTGTTCTTTTATTTTAATTGGATGAGCGTAGCGAGCGAAGCGAAGAGAAGCGAAGATTCCATTTCACTACACTGGAGAAAAAAATCCGGAATATATATTTTTTGTATTATTGTGTGTTTGTTAGCACGACTCCGGCTAAACCGATACTCCAATTGCGATGAAATTTTATAGAGGCCTTCGAAATCTCTGAACTTAGAACTGCCACGTTTTTGAGCGCAATCGAAAAATTATTTCTCATTAAAATCGCAATTTTACGATTTTTTACTATTTTTAAAAAATTTCTTCAGCTTATAACACCTACATGCTTTATCCAATTTTAATGATTTTTTCACAGAACCTTAATTTTATGAATTAAGGTATTCATGTGAAATTTGAGCGCAACCAAAAAACTATTTCTCATGAAAATCGAAATTGTACGTTTTTTCATCTTTTTTAAAACAATTCTTTGACTTGTGACACCTACATGTATTATCCAATTGTAATGATTTTTGCACAGAACCTAAATTTTTTGAATTAATATATTCGTGTAAAATTTGTGCGCAATCGAATAATTATTTCTTAAGAAAATTTCAATATTACAATTTTTCCTTTTTTAAATTACGATTAATTAAAAAAAATTAAAATTTGAGTTAATTTTTTATTTAATTTAATTTAATTTAAAAAAAATCTTCAACTTAGTAATGGTTTTTTCACAGAACAACAGAAAATCAGCATAACACATGGCAGCTCAATGCACCGATTACGCTCATCCAACAACGCGGCGGGACTTAAGCGTTTTCCTAGTTATTATAATATGTACGTAGTTTATACCTTAAAATAACTTTAAATATATATCCGACACCTACAAAAACTTGTAAAAAGCCAGCCAAGCATTTCACATTCAAAATTATTGAGATATAAAATCAAGCCAAGCCTTACACCATAAAAGTGTTGAGATATACATAAGAGCCAAGCGACGTTGTGTTGCGTGCCGTGCCCTACAAAGCTATGATATCTTTCGCTCCGTGACTAACACTAACACCAAGCAATGGATTTCAATGTTGTGTATTATACACAACATTGAAATCCATCGCTTATCATTATATTATATTATTATATTATCATGTTTTGTACATGTATAATACATGTACAAAACATGATGAATGAAACATAAATTACAGTCAATTGATATTAATCAAAGCATTCAAAGATATAATAAATAACACAAAAAAAGCTTGGTGCATTGAAAAAAGGTTCGGCCATTTCTGCACGCTCTACGTTGCGTATGCATTTGCCTGCCCCCACAATTTTCGACAGATACCAACTATCGAAAAACTACATATTTCCTTTGCTGTTGTATAAGTAAATTTAAATTATTGTACTTGTCAAACAGTCGGTATTGACCACCTCTTCGTGGGAGGTTCGTCCATTGCCGCACGTACTCCGTTGTCAATGCGCCAAGCTTTATAAGTGTTATTTATTATATATTACGGGTTTTTGACTTTTGAGTTAACGACTTTGGCGAAATCCAAGTGTAGGTATAAGATGGAAAATATACGTGACCTAGCACGTGTCGTGTCTCTAACACTATCGTTTTCCCCGAGACACACGAGACTTTAGGTTGCATAATAACACTGTAACAGGATCTTATTTGAAATTCCTGTGTTCTTGATTGATTTAATACACTAAGGCTTTTCGGGACGATGAGTGGTGATAGATGAGGATGAAGGGTTAATAGAAGGGAGGAGGGGAGACCCGGTAATGGCACGTAGCATAATCTTTTCGAAAAGTACCAAGGGGACTAACGGGTTTACGTGCCATCCGAAAGGACGGTGTATCATTGACAGTCATATCTGGACTGCCACTCAGACGTCGAGGAGTACGAAGCCGTTATACTAGCTCTCGAACCCTCCATCTTCTCCTATACGTGAGTTTCAGGGCAAGCGTTCACTCAGTCTACCCCTGACCACGCCCGAGTTTGCTTAATTTCGGTATTCGAGTGGGAACCGGCTAAGGGCGCCGTGCTCTTGAGCATGTAGTTTTCTCATTTTAGTAGTGTTGTTAATTAAAGTCGTATCGGCTTCGGAATGACAATTGTTTTGTTTTGGTAGTTAAAAGAATGCGAAACCTGGAAAACATTTCAGTCAGGATTGCACTGCCAATGGGAAGTATACTCGGCCGACAAGAACCGAAATCCTTCTTGCGCTTGACACGAGATATCTTTAGTTGTAGTGTATCAATATTACATGATATTATATTCAATGAAGACTCGGATTCAGAAGGTCAAAGGTTTGATACCAGTCACAGAAAGTTTTGCATATATGAGAAGGATGCGCATTTCGACAAATACATCGTTCACAAACGTAGACATCACTGATTTGTTTAGTGTGCTGCTCGCAAGGTTACATTAAACACTGTACAGTGTGCATTGTATTGAGCCTTGAGGCGTGGCTTGAAGAGCAGCGATAGCTGATAGTCAACCTGTCGAAGGCTCGAGTTGTGCGTAGCATATAACAGCTAGGTGCATCGTCACATATGCATCGCACACTCAGGCACCTCCAGCTAAATGGTGATGACATACGTAATGCAAGAAGAATACATTAATTACTATCCACATTCCGAGAATGTACTGGCGTATCCATCAATAATATTGATTGTGCAAACTCGTATACAATAAGTATAATACATAACGAGAAATCAAGGTTTGAATTGAATCATGGAAATAGCATATAGCTATATAATGAAATAGATTGAATCTATGTGTAAAAAATAAATTGTACTCAAGCAACGAATGAGTGGGCAGGACTTATATCCAAGTTTTCCCCATTTAACCTGACAACTATAAAACAATGAGGACAAAGTGATTGTGATTGAACCAGCAATTCCATCCGCCCCCCGACTGTAGTGCAAAATGGGGCTTACCCGCAGTTCATTCCACTCTGACTGGGGTTGTGATTGTGGTTTAACCAGCAACTCCCCCCCCCCCGACTGTGGTTCTGACTGGGGTTTAAGCCGCAGTTCATTCCACCCTGACTGGGGTTGTGATTGTGGTGTAACCAGCAACTCCCCCCCCCCCCGACTGTGGTTCTGACTGGGGTTTAAGCCGCAGTTCATTCCACCCTGAACTGGGGTTGTGTTTTGTGGTTTAAACCAGCAATTTCCCTCCCCCCCCCGACCTGTGTTCTTGACTGGGGGTTTAAGCCGCCAGTTATTCCACCCTGACTGGGGTGGTGATTGTGGTGTAACCAGCAACTCCCCCCCCCCCGACTGTGGTTCTGACTGGGGTTTAAGCCGCAGTTCATTCCCCCCTGACTGGGGTTGTGATTGTGGTGTAACCAGCAACCTCCCCCCCCCCGACTGTGGTTCTGACTGGGGTTTAACCCACAGTTCATTCCACTCTGACTGGGGTTGTGTTTGTGGTGGTGTAACCAGCAACTCCCCCCCCCCCGACTGTGGTTCTGACTGGGGTTTAAGCCGCAGTTCATTCCACTCTGACTGGGGTTGTGATTGTGGTGTAACCAGCAACTCCCCCCCCCCCCGACTGTGGTTCTGACTGGGGGTTTAAGCCGCAGTTTCTTCCACTCTGCTGGGGTTGTGATTGTTTTTGTACCAGCAACTCCCCCCCCCCCGACTGTGGTTCTGACTGGGGTTTAAGCCGCAGTTCATTCCCACTCTGACTGGGGTTGTGATTGTGGTGTAACCAGCAACTCCCCCCCCCCGACTGTGGTTCTGACTGGGGTTAAACCCATAGTTCATTCTACCCTGACTGAAATTGTGTGATGGTTTTAATTATCAACTGCCCACCAATTGGGGTTTAATTGTTTAATAATGTCGTACATAATATAGCAACTATGTATAGGATTCAAAATGATGTCAACTCCTAAAAAACTTTTGCGGGCATCCATGTTGCGTCCTAAATGAATGTCCCACTAATTTAATCATGCCGTTCATTGAGAATGCACTTTGCCCTCTATAATAATTTCAATCAAAGTGGATGTAGCACTCAATTTGTAAAATTTAATATCAAAGTGCTTGAATTGATCGAATATTTCCCTATTACTCTAGAGGTGCAATATTACTATTGCGAACTTTTAGTCTTATGAAAAATTGAATTATGTTCAGTGCTGCCCTTGTAGGAGGATTAGGGCTCACATAGGCAAAGATCTCGTAAGATAAAAGCAGCCACCCCTTCGCATTTACGCTACAAAGAGGGTGGAAGAGGGTGCTCCTACAGTCTCAGGAACGGGGAATACTGTTGGTCTGCATTGATTTAGTGCAAAGCTCTACCCCTTAAATCTTGGTAGGTCCGTACATGAGACACATGCAAGACGTGTCAGGGGCGATAAAACCAACAACACAGTTTACAAAAGAAATTTGTTTTGTCCATTTTGTTTTAGTTTTGTTATCTTCATGGGATGTTTGCAATGTCACTGCATTTGGACTTTTTAAGTACTTCATGTTGTTCATCAGACACAGCAACAATATTGTGATATTTTAGGTTTTGGTTTCGAATCCTATAAAAATAATCTTTAAAATCAAACTGTATTGTTTTACGATTCACGGCTGTACACACAAACTTATTGGAAATGGGTAGCGAATGTTGTAGCGTTTGGATTAACTAGCCGTCCGCGAGGCAAATTCAGTGTTCTTAATTAAGCTCATAAGGCGTGTTATTTTTGTAACCGTTCTTCATCGTCATCTATCATCACACCACTCATCTACAAAAATCCTCAACGTCTTTTGGATTATAAAAACGATTTACAGAAGAAGTCCCTATATTAACATAAAGTGCAATGTTTTTTTTTAAATGTCTCGATTTTTTCACCCTCTAAACTTAAAATTGCACCCACTTTCTTTATTTTCATGTTCAATTTAATTTAATTTGGGAATAAAAAAAGCGAGCGAAACCACTAAACTTTATTTTGGCACCTGTACAGTATAGTATAGTTGTATAGTGTATGCAACTATACGCTGTAGCACAGCATTAAATTTTGACACAAAATTAAAGTATAGCGATCGTGGTTTCAAATTTTTAATCCTTCCAACTGATATACATACATATGAAATTTAGCTGGAAATGGAATTGCGAAACCATGTTTCACGTTCATACATCAAACCATGGGTACCGCTAGGTACCATTGATTATCCCAGAGCTTTATTCGTTAAAAACGAATCCCTTAGCTTTTGTTGCTCATCGCCTTTTTGCGCTGTAAACATGCAGATTTGACGATGTATAGTTGGAATGCGTTTCTTGCAAATCAATCTGATTTCTTGTCTCTTATCTCGCCACGGTAACTTTACTTTAACCTTGTTTGTCTATCGTCAAATGAAGTTCAGCTGTACATGAAAGAGAAAACTATTATTATAAAAATATTTTATTTTGATTAATATGACGTATTCAGGTAAGTAATGACACTGATACTGTATCGATCTTGCATGAAAGTAGCTAGCTACGTTTTGTTCTGTACAAAGTATTTTATTTTGGGACTTAAACACTGTTCATTAATTATTTTATACAATCACATTTTGATTATCTATTTCATTAATCAGGAAACACTCCCGTAGGTGTAATTGATTGCTATAAAAACATTTGGATTGTTTTCTATGATTATTTTTGAGCGAGCGAAGCGAGCGTCTCCACTTGACTCTTATGGCTCGAATGTCTGTTTTTTTTTTTTTTTTTTTTTTTCTGTTACTGCTTCGATACAGGTCGCACCGTTTCTCTGATCGACCTAAATCTTTGCACACATGTACATACCACCTAGGCGGGTTGCTGTATAGTTTTGTGGCAAAATCGTTCAAAAAGTTAAAAAGTTACATTAAAGTTAATCGAAAGTTTTTTTTTCAAACTTAACGGCGACAAAATCTGAGGTGGCCAAATCATTTAGAATGTCCGTCCGATCACGAATATGTTATTTTTATTTTGATCCGATAAGTAGTGTATATGGAAATTACATTATAACAAAGTCCCGTTACCATGGCAACGGAAAGTCGCACAGCTTTTTTGGCTCATGATAGCGGTCAAACGGAGGCTCGGATCGAGTTGAAATTTTGACCATCCGCAAGTTTCGTTCCCGATTGAATGCCATTAGTTTTGTGGCAAAATCGTTCAAAAAGTTATAAAGTTACATTAAAGTAAATCTAAAGTTTTTTTTAAAAACTAAACGGCGACAAAATCTGAGGTAGCCAAATCATTTAGAATGTCCGTCCGGTCACGAATATGTTAATTTTATTTTGATCCGATAAGTAGTGTAGATAGAAATTACATTTTAACAAAATTAACGTTACCATGGCAACGAAAAGTCTCACAAGAATTCTGGTCACTATGTACTGCCACCTAGATGAAATCAAGAGTAAAATAGTTTTCCCATAGAATTGATGTCAATGTCCTCTAGATGGCGGTGGATTTTATCCATTCTCTCCTATTTTACAAATTTTCAGCTAATCCGTCAAGACCTAAAAGACTTATTGGTATGTAACATTATGGGAATGTCGTACTCGGGTCGTGTTGCACGTACCGTGCTCGCTCAACAACGCGTCCACTGAGCGTTTTCCTAGTCAACTGATATGGAACAAAGAAAAACTCCACACGAAGAAACAAATAAACAAACGACCCTGAACTATTTCTGCCAACATTACAAGTTGAAATAAAACATTCGTGTACATAGATTAAAAATAATAAATTCATTTGATTCTTATAACGTGCGAAGAAGATCATAATTTGTGTTTCACTCTTTAAATCCTCAATTTAGTATTATACCTAGACTAGGAACAAAATATTTCATGTTGGTGGTCATGTGAATCAGAAGTTATTATTGCATAAGGTGTAACATGAAAAGTAGCAAACTTCTTTAATCTTCCTCGTACCATGATGGTTTTATGACTTAAAACACGGGCAAAACATTAAATGTAATGGTGGTTTTCACCAGGTAGTTGAGTGAAGAATTCCTTTTTGTGCACCTTGGTAAAAATTCTTACGCTAGAAGTGCGCTCCTAACCGAGCCATTGGATTGGATCCACCCTATAGGAGTGTCCAACTCGAGCTGGTCTTTTCAAGATTACAAACGATGATTGGATGAAATTGGTACTTATAAACATATACATGCACTGAATATAGACAATAATATATATAGTTAGCACTTGTATACTTTATATATATTGGAACAATATAACGATATATTTAAACGACTATACGTGATAATGATACTATTGTTATTAGCTTACACCACGTACCAATAGAAAGGTTTTACTCACACTAAAACTAATGACAAATATAGTACGTTCGTGAAGATTCTTTTGGACCTATTCCGACATATTTTTGATATGGAACTTGAATGGTTTATAAACCGTTTTAAAAAAAGTGGACATCAATTAAAACATTTTATCATGCACGTGGTCTCAACCAGGAAAATGATACCAAATAAAGCCGTCGTATAGCCTTGTAGTATAATTGTACATATTATTTTATATGCTAACACATTTTTTTTGTGGGGAGCATTATTTCTCGATGAGCCATATCAACACTATTGGAAACAGCTTAGCAGAGAGTGTAAAACAATGACCGGTTCTATAGAATAATTCCTACATACCTTTATTTCTAACTAAATTAATAAGTGTAAATAGTTTTCTGTGTAATATTATTCGTAGCAAGATTGGTTTTGCACAACTGTGAATATTGAAAATACGCAATACGATATTTTTTCCGAGCAAATTATATTGGTGGAAGAAAACTTCTTGTTAAAAAAGCAGCAACACCTTTACACACATACATACCATGTACGTCGTATTTAATACCTAAATGTGGTAAACCCAGCGTTTGCTCACACGAACGAAATATGATTATACTCACTTCCCACTGCTGATCAATTCTCGGTAAAAACAACAAAATGTCTCTATAGTATCCTATGTTCCTCAGATCTGAGGCCAAACGGCTGTAACGAAACAAATCAAAGAACAACATAACAATATACAAGTCATTGTTAAAAATATGGTTTATTTATTTATTAATTTATTTGTGGCTAGATTACAACAGCACAAATGTTCCACAAGTGCACTTACCAAACTATAACAATACAAAACATAACGCGACAATGCAATATACAATTTGTTATATAAAAATGAGTTTAAAAATGATATAAACATGAATGTATGTGTGGTGGTGTTGTATGTGGGCTATGTTTGATC
Organism: Sweltsa coloradensis; assembly: GCA_024449915.1. Classification (NCBI taxonomy): domain Eukaryota; kingdom Metazoa; phylum Arthropoda; class Insecta; order Plecoptera; family Chloroperlidae; genus Sweltsa; species Sweltsa coloradensis. Next base: position 37,891 of record JAMZAV010002807.1, on the reverse strand, counting down.
GAATGATTGTGTGAGTGTGTGAAGTATAAATATGAATTGTATGTGAGTGCACGAGCGACTGAAGACATTAGTGAAGTTGATTATGTTCTTTCTTTTAATTGCTTTCGAAAGTGATGCCATGGTACTATTGTGCAAATCCTATTCAATTACAAAAGATTTTTAAACGAAAACTGCAACCTTTTTTAGTAAACAGGAATACCTGTGCACATCAATGCGGCTGGAGGGAAGATGTAACAGTACGGTAGTTCAATGACTCGATTAGAGGCAAGTTTAGAACTTGATTAATGTTTTCAGTATTTTTTATATATTGGCTCATTGTGAGGTCATGCGCCGCCAGAAATATTAAAAACGTTTTTGTCTAGAAAAATATGTTAGATCGTGATTCGGCCGACTTTCCCACTAGCTTCACACCGTTCCACATTCAATTCAAGCACACAAGATAATATTTTAATGGAGCGAAATCCATAATTAACTAGAGAATTTGAAAAAATTACATTCTACCAGAAAATATTTCGCGGTGAACAAAAATTAACGTAAACTTTACTGAAACAGAGAAAGTAGGATGGTTTTGTAAACAAGGCATCGAACCGGTTCGATAAAAAACTGGGGGGAAATATTTTGAAAAAGAACCGACTTTCGTTTTTTGGTTCCGTATTTTCGGTTCAAAGACACCTCGAATCACAAAGAAATGTTAAACGAGACTGCAAAATAAAAAATCTCAGAACTTCTTTGTCATATTTTTAGCCCATACTTTCTTGTGGTCTCGGGACGAAGGTCAACCAGTGACTGAGCGATACGTCAGCCTCACACGTCATGACAATGGAACCTAACATAAAACATCACTTTTCTTTCAATAATTGCGAATTTGAAATTTAAATTATTGTTACTGTTAACATAAGTTTATGCTTTGTGAAAAGTAAGGCGTGAAAAGTGGACAACCAGTTTTAAACTAATGTGTGGAACTTTGGTCAGAGTGGTGTTAACAAAGGAGTTTGCATGACGGGGTGACGCCAGGGTGATACATTGGGGGGTGGCATGGGAGAGAGAATCATGCATGCCTCGCGGAAGAAGGCGAGGGGGTCGAATCTTAAATCACAATCTGGACATGTATATACCACCCCCCCCCCACACTCCCTCTCCGCACAATTTATCCTAGGGTCGCCGGATAAAATTGTTATTACTTTTTTGAATAATCTTGAAACTAAACGAAGGCTTTATTTATTTAAGTATGAAATTTTATAAAGCATTTTGGCGCGCAGCATAAAACTGTCGGAAGACTTTTTGCAAATACATATTTTTTTAAAGATATTTTTCAACGAATTATTTAAGGCAAAGTCCAAACAGCGACACTGGAGAATCACATTCTAATTTACGTTGCAGTCGCCTAAGACATTAGGCTTAAGAGGGCACTGTGCCCTACAATAGAAAAAAATACAAAAAATAATAAGGCATGGACAGTATCAGGGTTTTTCCGGGCGCATGTCAAGCCAACTCTAATATTTAACGCTTTTACCAAAGCTCAGGTGTGTGCAAGCTGAGAAAAGTACGCCTTGCATCGTTTCGATAGTTTATTAAAATGCATTTAATTATTATTAATGTAAAATGTAATGTTTATTATTCATTTTCGTAATTTATAAAATGCAAACCAAGAAAGATGTTGAAACGGTTTTTCAGAGCCTCTAAAACAGAACCAGAAAAATTATAATTTGAATACAAATTTATAAATTATTTCGTATCTTAGGCCTATTGAATGTGTAAACTTATAAGTAATGAGGAATGTATGAGCCTGGCTACTATTCATCAATATAACAGTTATTTGCGACTGGGAAAAACTGTTTCGACTTTCTACCGCAGCCTGAAATTCCCAAACCGTGCAGGTCTGTTAAATTGGGTGCCGCAAATGAGAACGACTCTAGGGGGTGGCTTTTCGTGTTCCAGGCTTTTCAAATGATTTTTGGTTAGTACCGTCCTGATAATTGGGTTACGCCCCCTGCCTTCATCATAATTATGAATGTTGCCGTAGCCGACTTTAACCATCCTCGTGAATTATTTATTCTTGAAAATTATAAAATAAATTTCTGAACTTACGCTGGTAACTCTAATCACTCTGATTAATACAGACTAACTTGGTTCCATGCTCCTGGATTTCCTTCGCCGTGTCAACCGAAGCCCCGACGCCGGCGCCAGATATTGGACGCATTAATTATCTAAGTTTAAGACTTCATCGGCCTTATTCGCAAATATTTACCGGACCCATATATTCCACAGGCATATGAAACTCCTTATATTCCAACTCACCTTTCTCTTGTTTTGTGATTCTTGACTCATGCCATCTCACTCTCTCCCGCTACGGGTTAAAAATCACAATAATTGGTGCCCCAGATGCAAGAAATAAACAACAAAATTATTTACTAACCGTTTCTTTGCCATTAGAACTTTTAAACTATAACATCAATGTACTGAATAGTCCCCACAGGGAAAAAAATGCATTTATAATAGTTTTAAAAAAAAATACTTTCGTTTTTTAAATGTATTTTTAAAAATGCTTTTTAAAAATTTACTTTTCATTATCTCCAATTGACCCAATTTTTTTAATTTTTAAATATGTTTTTTAAAGCATTTTAAAACTTTTAAAATAATGCATTTTGAAAAGGCAAATAATATTTTTAAAAATATTTGTCATTGCATGTATTAATAATACTTTTGTTAAAAATGCTTTATTAATATATAAAAAAACCATTTTTTAAAAAACATTTTGTATATCTTTTTTGATATTTATTTAAAACTTTTTTATTTTTAAAAAGCTATTTTAATATTTTTTTGAAAATCTTTGCTGTGTTTGATGTGTATTTTTTTTTTTGGGAAAAATTTTTTATACATTGTGAAAAATGGATATTTTACCATTTTTACCATGCCAGAAAATAATTTTTTTGGTTAACTTTTTTTTTAATCTATTATTACTCAATATTTTTATAATTATTAGGGATTAGGATGGGGATATAATTTTTTACTAATGTGGGCAAAAGGGAAAAAATATTTTTGGGAATTGGTCGAAAGATTGGTAAGTTAGCCTGTGAAAATTTTCATGAATATTGTGGATAATTTTAGAAAATTAGATTTAAATTTAAACTAACCCTTTCTGAATTTGAATTTTTTATAAACACACAGTTATTTGACAGAGATAAAAGGCCTAAAAACCATCGGGCATTCTATTCTTGGACCTAAAAAAAAAAATTACTGGTTGCACTGGCCTTTTAAACAAAATACTAATACAATACCTATGCCAAATTTAATGCATTTAGTTAAGTAGGCCTACTAACTTTTTTTTATACCAATAATAAAAATACCTTAGAAAAAACCAGGGAAACTACTACAAAAAACAAAACTTTAAAAAATTAACTGTTTTGGGAGTTAGTAAATTTGTACCAATTTTTTAAAACACTACCGCACAAAAACAACTAGGATTCGGGAAAAAAAATAAAAAGCCATGGGGCTATACTTACTACGGAAATTGAAATAATGTCCCCCCGTTTTTAAATTTTTAATTTTTTTTAGCATGGCAAGTTGGGCCTATCTATCCTCTTTTTAAACAGGCTTTACAGAACACCTTTCTGCCTGCACCCATCTCCCCGGCGTGACAGAAGGCCGGGGGGCCGGCCCAAGGCCTTGCTGAAATAATTGCTTTTGCTTGGGGGAAGGCCTAAAAGTAACCCTAAATTATTATTAGTTTTACAATTTGGGGGGAAAGGAAAGTTACAATTTAGAAGAGGGCCCAAACTAGTCAACATGGAAAATTACCAAAAATTTTAAAAATCAAAAAAGCCTTAAAAAATTTTAAGGCCTCTACCCCAACAATATTGGGGGGTTCCCCAAAAATTTCTCGGAAAAGCTGTTTAAATGGGATTGGATGAGAGCAGAACAGCCCTTCAGAAAGCCCTTTTTCGGAAACAGCAAAGGTGCCTTGCGAATGACAACTGTTTCAATTTTTTTTTAACGTTGGTCGCGCCTTTCGCGTCCCTTTTAGCATTGCATTTTGTAGCCCTGAACCTTTTTGCTCCCCCCAAAAAAACGTTTTTTAAAAGCAATTAATATTCAATAGGGAGCACCATTTTTTTGAATTATTTATTTTGTGCAATTGGATTGTTCACCAAATTAAAAATTCACAATCAATTCAATAAATAAGTGGGGCTACCCAAGAGATAGGATATTAAAAATGCAATTTAAGTTACTAACAAACACTTATGGACAGATTAAATTTTATTCTCATCCCAAAAAAAATAAAGTTTCGGGCCAGAATAAATGTTGCATGAGCTATGAAATTGCACATTCACTGAAACAAAATACACTGATTAAACCTTGTCTTCTTCCGGGGGCTGGGGGGTGTACTCCACCAAGTCTGACTCCCATGTTGATCGGTGCGTATTTCGGGCAATCACATCTTTTTGAATCTGAAACAGGAACAAAATTCTAGTTTACTTAAATCTTCTTATTGCCAAGGGCCCCCAAGGCTATGTAGCCTACATGGTTTTTGTTCCAAAAGGGGGGCCTGGCCCCTACAACCAAAACAGGGCCATAAATTTTAAACAAAAAAGCTACGGGACAAAAAACCCTAAAAAATTGCACGGTTTTTTTAAATTTCCCCACGCCTTCTTTAGAACTATACATGGGTAAACATTATAACCTTTCTATTGGCCCCCCCTTTTTTTTTAAAATTCATTTAAACTTTTAAAACAACTTTACAAACCAATTTAACGTGCCCCCCTTTCTAAAAAGGGAAATACCAACCATTTTGAATTTTTCCCTAATATTTCCCCCTTTCATGGTTGACTTTGAGACGGTGGGGCCTAGTCCAGTGATGACATAAAGAGTCCCAACCCACTAAATGGAAAAATACACTGGGAACGCTTTTTTTTGTGTGCTTGATATCGGGGGGGAAGGGGAAAAAACATTTTTTTGGCAAGTTTTTTGGCAAGCACAGCGGGGAACTTTTAAATTTTATCACAAAAAAAAAATTGTAACTTTTTAAAAAACCACCAAAGCGTTTACACGTTCAGCACTACTTTCTATTCGTCTAAAAACCTCTTGATTCATCTAAAAATCCCCCTTTTTTTTTAAGTGACATGAAAAGATATTTTGCTTCGGCCTCAAACTTATGGGATATATTTTCTTAAAATCCACTACATTGATAATTTGTTAGTTTTTAAATAATTATTATTGCAAAACCCATTTGTTTAAAATTTAAAAAACATCACCGATTCTACAATAAAACAATCCCCTTTAAAAATTTATTTATATCTTTGTAAAGCTCCTAAACAAAAACATGGCACGCCATGTAAAAAAAACCCCTGCCGTATAGCATGAGGTTGTCAGGTTATGGTTTATTAGCTTTTTTACCCTGGCACTGGCATTTATTTTAAACCAGGAAAATATTTGGTAAATAAAATATATTACAGCAAGGAAAATTATATGTTAGGGCCCCTCCCTGCAGCCTACTTTTTATAACACTGTTTAAATTGTGACTTTAGAAACACTTTTATTAAAAGAATGGACGGGCCAAAAACCCCAGATGGTTCTTTTTTAAACCATACAAAATATGGTAGGGAGGGCATCCCTAGCAAGTTAAGAGTTGAAAAATTCACACCACAATTTTTTTTTTTTTATTATTCTTAACATTTCATTTAAACCCGGAGAAATTTTATTAGAAGATATCTTGAATGCCGGGTTCAAGTTAAAATGTGTGGGCCCTATACGACAATTACAAAAATGGCGGGTTAAAGTGGGCCTCCCTAGGCTAGTTTTATTGTTTTGCTTAAAGGGCCTAAACATGTTTTTATGTCAAATCTCTTGACTTCACTACTAACCTTTTATCCTAAAACAAAGAAACTTCTTTTTCCTTTACCTACGGGTACCTACTGAAAGTGCTAAATAAAATTTAAGAAAAATTTATATGGGGATAGCAAGCCGATCATTGACCGTCAAATAATTGGTCAAAGTATGTTTTAACTCATATTTTTGGCATTGCTCATTTTTGAAAGGTAAAGCCTACTCGCTTAATTTTACTGTACTTTCCCTTTAAAAAAATTTTTAAAATTAAAAATTTGCTTTGTTGATCTTTTTGATGGGAGCAGACAAAGGGCAAGTAAATGGTACCATTCACTCTTTTATCATTTTTATAATTATCTTGACGCGTTCATGATAAGGGTTTAGGTAACAAAGTTGCACAAATGTCTCGAAAGTACATGGGCTAAAGTAAGAAATATACCCTACTTAGCAAAAGTATACCTAGGTAGGCTACCTTTGTTATTTTTGACTGGGACTTTGGTCCAATTGTAAGCCTACGGTCATCTTTGCCAATTTTTAATTTGACTCCCCGGTACTCAAATAGCCTCTACCAAGCCCGCCTAGGCGTACAACATAAAATGGTTGGCCGGGCCTTTAAAGTGTTTCAAATTGTTTATTTGTATATAGACCTTATAGGGCTACCCTTTTGTCAATAGGAACCCCTCCCTGTTAAATAGGCTAGTAGGCCTCTAATTAAAAAACAATTTTTCCCCAAATTTAAAATTTATTCTAGGTGGGCCCTACTTAAAACCCTTGAACAAAGCAAAGAGTTTTTTTTAATTTTATACTTTAAAAAAAAGAAATTTTTTTTTGATATGGCCTAAAAAAAATTATAAATCCATTTTTAAACGTGTTTTTCCAATTTCCAACTATGGAATCTAGAAATAAATTCAATTGGGTTTGGGGATTCAATCGGGGTTTATCACGTAAGCCGATCAGTACCGTAATGGCCTACTAGGGCCTAGTATATGAATGGGAAATGAGCCCACACTGATTTCCAGATAATACTCATCTAGACGTGTTTTTTCGGGGTTTAGGACCCAAACCTCTCGCTACGTCGGGCTAAAAATTTATAAGTTCAGGGCAACTCGATTTCACTTACGCAAGGCCTCTTTCGACTCTTTATTAAATTGTTAAACATTTAAATTGCCGGGGTTTTCCCGAGGGTGAGCTGGTACCATACAGTACAGAAAAAAACTTTAGGCACTAAGGTAGGCTAAGCCCAAAATTGGCCCAAGAACATGAAATGGACTGCAAAACCTCCGGATGGGGGCCCGTAAACTTGGCCGCGTGTAACCCCGGTAAGATAGATCTTGCCTTAAAAGATTGAACCCTTTCCGTTTTAGGATATTCTATACTACGAGGTTTTTGGGGGGTACCGGTCCAAAAAAAAAAACGCTTTGGCCCAGGCCTACTACCCCAACTCTTGTCGTTACCAACCCGTCTATACCCAAGAAGCCTAGAGGGGTACTGATAAATAAACAAAATATTTAATAAATTTGCAACGTTTTGTCACCCGGTCTTGGTAGGGGCTAGGCCTTAGGCCTTTGCCTCTCTAGGTTTGGAAGTTTTTTGTTAAGAGTAGGCCTAGGGGCCAAGGCCTTTTTAGGGGTGTGGATATTCGTACGGTCACCCTAATAATAAAGCAAAATTATTTGTACAGTCAAGTTTTATTTGCTCCCCGGCTTTCCTAACTAGTGCCGTACGATAGTCAATGATAAAAGTGGAGGCCTAGCCTACAGTGATAACTTTTAATTTTTAACCGAAAGGCCTTTTTAACAAAAGAATGTCCTAAGCTAAACTCTTTTTAACAAACGTTGGCCATCCCCCAAAACAAAAGTTTCCCTTTTGGGGTTCCCACATATCTAAACATAGGCCTACGCGTTTCTCTGTGTAAATTGCGCCCGCAAAAGAAGGAATGTAAGAAATAAATTTGGGGAAAAAAAAAACTTAAAAAAAGGAAAGGGAAAAAAAAAAAAAAATGAAGAGAAAAAAAAAACGAAAAAAAAGTTGGGTTTTTTTTTATCTATTGATACCAAAAACTCCCCAAAAGGGTTAACTCCGAATTTAACCACTTCCATAAAAAAGCGGGGAACATTAAATTTACGGAGTGTTATTCATAAGTTATTACGGGTTAGGTTTTTTGGGGCCCCGTTCAACTAAATTGGGTTTTGTTATAAGGGGATAGGAAAAACGTGTTAATTGTTTACGTTTTAGTCTTTCGCCTAAAAATTTTTTTATAAAAAAAACAATTTTTACGACGGACCAAACGACGTTTTTTTATTTTACGACGATCAAAGAAAAGGGGGGGAAAATTCATTAAAGGCACTGAAACATTTCTAACCAAAACAGGATATCGGATTTCTTTTTACCGTAGGCCTCCATAACAAACCCAAATAACAATTTCTTAAGACTAAACCAAATTATGTGAACGCGGCCTTAGGGTACGCGCAAAACGCAGGGTTAGGGGGGGTCAGGTGCGAAGCGCCATTGGTTTTGGGTGGTTGAGACCCAACGTACCAACTACCAAAAGGCCCTATACCCGGGGTTAACTTTACTCAGTTTTTAAAAAAGTAAACCAATGTTTTCGGTATGTAGGCCTAGGCCTAAACCTCTAGGCATTATTGGGCCCAGGGCAGTTTGGGGGTAAAGGGTTAAAATCTATTATAGCCTGGGCCCAGGGCATAAGGCCTAGGCCTGCCCTTTGGCCCTCGTGGCTTTAAAAGTTAGACCATAAAAATGGCCCAGGGTTAGGCCTAGCTGCAGTGCTAGGCCTTGTGTGCGAGTGGATGACAGAGACAGGGTGCCTATCCTACTTAGGCTATGGCGGTACTCTGGCCCCGAACCAGTTTTAGGCCCAGGGGAGCCTAATGCTAATTTGCCCCAAGTTCAAACCCTAGGCGTATGAAAAATAGTAGGACTGAAACCTTTAAACATAATGCCCAGTTCACATAAAGTCGTAGTCGTGTCTAGTCGATTCCCAGCACGAAAAATGGTAAAGTATAGCCCCCCCGCTTGGTTTTGTCTTAGTCACGTCGTAAGAAAATGAAAATTTTTTATCTTTCTTGCTAAACAAAAATTCTTAGAAAGAGGGAAACAAGTTGAAAAAGTCACTTAAAAAACCATGAATTATCTACTCGGTCAGTACGCTACTTGTTTTAGAGTCAATTGAGAGACTATTTCCGGTTCCCGTTTCTATCGGTTTTATGTGGGTGACGTCACATAAAGCCAAAGACTTCGACAAAAAGGCGCATCTTTTCGCCAAATTCTTTTTTAAAAACCCTTGCTTACGACTCCTACGACTAGGGCCGACTACACTCTCTGTGACTGGGCATAAAAAAAAATGCCACAAATAAAGGGTTAAGTTGTCTACTTTTATTTAATACGCCTCCCAGGCCCAAGGAAGGGCTCAGAGCTATTTGTGACCTAGCTACATGTGGGATGCCAAATTATTAAATTTAAAATGTTTATTTTAAAATTTTTTGGGGTACCTTTTTTAATATCTTCCGTGGTATTGTTCGTTTTTTAATCCCATCTGGTGCCGGCAGCTTGGTTCAGCAGGTTCACTCACGTCACAGTAAAGGGAAACGACTACCGCCATCATGACTTTTTATGTTGCTTTAATTTCGGGAAAAAAAAAAGTCGATCACTTTACTTGTAAAACATGTGTTAATACATTTTTAAAAACTTTTAATATTTGAGACATTTTTAAATTTAGATTTTAAATGTTTAATTGCTTTATAAATCAGTTGAATTTCTAATGATACATGGTCATTTTGACTTCTACTGAAAAAAGGATATTTTTGAGGAAACTCAAAAAAGAATTCGATGCGATTCATGGTGGATATTAAATTAAAAGTTAGTTTAAAAAAGTAAAGGTATTTAAAATTAAAACTTCTATATAGGTTGCTTTTTTCTATAAAATATACATTCATACTATTCTCTTGTGGTGTCGGCGCCGCGGTTTGGGTAGGGCGGGTATAAATTTTAAAGTCCCTCTCATTGGGGTCCCTTTAAACCTGACACAAAAACATCCAAAAATAATTTAAAATAAAATCCCTCAAATAAAATATAAAGAAAAACCAAGAATAAAAAAAATGAACAAATAAAACAAAACCCCCAACAAAAAAAATTCATAAAAATGTCTAATCATAAGACAAATTTTTATTATGTAAAAAAATATTACTTTTATATACTAAACGAAATAAATTATTAAAGCAAAAAAAAAATCGATAACGAAAATTCATGCTGCTCTTCTTGCTTAAAAATATGTTACTACAATTTCCAGAATGTTTATTTATGACTACCCCCAAAAGTATTGGTAAAAGTTTACACAAAAAATTAAAATTAAATTTACGAAAATATTATAAAAAAATGTTTCTTATTTAATTTCGATAAGTATTTGGAAATGTATAGTTTAATTACTTAAATCGAAATATAAAATTTAAAGCTTTATTAAAAGCCTTATAAAAACCATTTTAAATTTTGTTTTTAGAAATCTAACTGCAAACCTATTGCCCAATTATTGTGCCAGCCCAAAATAAAAAAACGTTTCAAAATTTTAAAATTTAAAAGTTTTAAAGGAAATAATTTTGATTTGCCATTTAAGAAAAACACAATAATGCTTATTTTAAGTGGGATATAAATGCTTCCAAATGTTCCTATACTAAAAAAAGGACTTATATTTGTGCTGGTATCTAGTTATATGCATACTACCTTTGAACATCTTACGGGTAGGGCGAACATTAACCTTTATTCTTTATTGCTATATGTTTATTATTATATACTTCGCAATAATATAGTTTCAAATAATTACTCCAATCACATTCTGCGAGCCAAAACTTTTACCCGCAATAGCTGACGGACATTAAAAATATGTTAACAACCTGAACAACCTGATTTCCAGAATATTTATTTATGACCATCATCAAAATGTATTGCTAAACTTTTTTATATTGTACAAATTTTTAATTCATTGAACAAAACATATTATAAATACTTTTTTTTATTTCATTATTAAAGTATTAAGAGGAATGTATAATTTAATAACTTAAATCAAAATATATATTCAATGCATTTGTTTAATGCCTTTTAAAAACATATTTTAGATTGTGTTTTCAGAAATACTAACTGCAAACCATATTGCAGAATGTATTATGCCAGCCACTAAATAAAATAGGTTTCAAAAAAAACTTAAAAAAATATATTTTAGGAAATAAATTCCAATATGCCATTTAAGAAATGCAAGCAACAATACATTATTTTTATGTTATTCAAAATGCTTCCAAATATGCCATTTAAGAAATGCATCAATAATACATTATTTAAGTATTACACAAAATGCTTCCAAATTTTCTGGAAATACATTCTTCAAAATGTATTAAGAAATATATATTGTATGCATTTTGTGAATCATGTATTTCTCATAATATATTTTGTAATGCATTTGATTTTGGGTAATGTATTTATAACACTTATTTTTCCGTGTGGGAAACAAGGTAGGACATTATAATCAAACTATTAAACAGACAGAGGTAAAGCAGCTCACGTAACGCTCTATACACTGATTCATGATGTCACCATTCTGATACCCACCAGCGTCAATCCTGTCTGAAGAGTTGTTTCCAAGGTTTTCTTCAGTTTATAAGGCTGTGGGACAAGTCCTTATACATTAATCTCAGATATCATTCACATATCCTTACACCTTATTCCCAGTCGGTTAACTGCATAGGGCATGGAATTGCCCTGTTTTCCCTAGACAGGAAATAATATAATTCATAGTAATTAACTTATTTCTTATAACTAGGGCCATCATAGAAGAAAACATTCAGGAATAATAGGGAATCTTTTTTTCGCCGTTTCAGTAACGTATGTCACAACGTATAATAACCTATAGAGGTGGCTCATGCGTAACAAGTGATCCCGCCACCAGCAACTATAGAGGTGGTTCATGCGTAACAAGTGATCCCGCCACCAGCAACTTTAGAGGTGGCTTATGCGTAACAAGAGATCCCGCCACCAGCAACCATAGAGGTGGCTCATGCGTAACAAGTGATCCCGCCACCAGCAACTATAGAGGCGGCTCATGCGTAGCAAGTGATCGCGCTACCAGCAATCTTGATTGAAAGTTTTTCACGGTTATAACTCTCACACCCTAACAAATAGCCTAGTTCGTTTACCCAGTAGGGTCACACAGGGATAATTAACCTAATGTTAACCGTACATCAAGCATCCCCACAAAAAGAAAAAACAACAATCACGCTAGGGTCAAATCCTTTATAGTCCATGAATGTTGGCTCAATGAAAAAGTACCATTAATTAAACAGCTTTTTTTGGCGGGATTTAACCTCACAATCGGCCATTATGTCGTTTTTGACAACGTGTAGCCTGCACATTAAGTGCAAAATTGAATTTTGTGAATCGGTGTTCTGGATATAGTTTCTATTTCTGTAATAACTGTTGGTATAAGTTTTTTTTTGTCAAACGGTACAAATACGAATTTTTTCGTGTTTTGTACGTTTTGACAAAAAAATCGAACACCAACTGTTATTTCAGAAATCTATTTTTCCTTATACTTAGGTGTAAGCTAAAGTTGTTAAGAAACTATACCTAGAAAACCGATTCTCAAAATTTAATTTTGCACTTTGGGCCTTATGTGCCGGTTTTTGTCAAAAACGACATAATGGCCGATAGTTATAGGTTATGTCCCTTAAAAAAATTGCTGATTTTTTAAGTTATTCTTTCATTGAGCAAACATTCATGGACTATTAAGGTTTTGACCCTATTACAATATAGAGAATAGAAGAACTAATACAATCTTAAAACCAAGTAAAATCCCACAAATGCTACGTATAAAATCGAAAAATTGGCTTATAGGTATTATGTACTTAGTCAGAACAAATCTGGCATACAATGTTTTTCAAATATTGGAACCGGAGAAGATTTTAACTACGGATGAGATCAAACAAATGTACTGTGTTATTAATATCACTACTGATTAATTTTTTTATGTTATAGAATAACGAAACAACACCGAACCCATTAGCATTAGCAATATTTTCGGTTTAACGAAACGTTTTGTGAGATATAACTTAAATAAGGTCATTTCGCGTGGGTTTAATATTGGTGGTAGTGCTTCCTCTTATAAGCTAATGTGATTATTCAATTAAATATCTGTGCTCTGTACGATAGATCTGCAATGTTAAATTTGGGCGGTAGTGTCTACTCATCACTGATGAAAAATATTTAATGTCAAAACTCAAAGCAAAATTAACAAAAAATACTGAAAGGTTTTCTGAACTTCAATATTGCATGCAATACATTCGAACTCAAGTGACCTGCGACTGGCATGGCTCAGTTGCTTTGATGTAATAATGAAATTTCTCTTTGATTCTTTAATAATGAAATTTATGGAACATTGACATATTTTGCATTTAACTATGGTCGTAATATGTTGAAGTGATTTTTTTTAACTCTATACTTCTCTTCAATAACACTCCAAACAAGTGATATAAAATGAGTATGTAGGCCTACAAACGATGCCAAATTATCGGGGAAGCTTTAAAATTGAAAATATTTGAATGAAATTTAAAAAATATGCTACTAATCCTCCTAAAGTTGTGTGTTGAATTCTAGCTCAGAAGTCACACGCTACAAGAACTATTCCTTGTTTACTTGTTGTTTTAAAACACGAGGTAAACAGTTTTGATTCTCAGACTAACACGTATATTTCGATCCTACATCTAATGATTTGAAAGAGGGTTGCGTTGTGTTCCATATCTCACCACATCACATCACATCACAGCACATCCTAGCGGTATGATGAACGATCGGTAATTGTATCTTGCAAGATATTCTCCATAAAGGAAAAGAAGTTGTGTTTGGTAAGCACAGTTTGAGTTTCTCAAAGGACTAGATTGACTTGGCGGTTACGCCGTAGGGATACGGTTAGGTTGGCTTAGCAAATTGCAAGCTCCACGAAATGGCATCCCTTCTCTTCTGGGTAGCGTGCAGGCCCGCCTCTTAGGGGGGAACAAAGCCTAGTCAATCCGTTAATTACTGGCAAAGTAGATCGGTCAGAGCGTATGTATTCATCCGTCCTTGTGCACTGACAAATCAAGTCAATTCTCGAACAAATTATAACGGTAGGCTATCTTCACTAAAGTCGTACAAAATTTGTATAAATATATATATATACAGGTTAATTTGTACATTGAAGCAATCTTAGATTAATATAAAATTAACATTCGAAAATGTAGTTAATTTACGCATAAATCTGTAACTTCGACTCGGCTGTCCGCTTTTCAGTTCACCGCGCACAGACAATATTAGTGGTAACGTGACAGCGACCGCGGAAGTGAGTCTGCCATGTTAACTGGTATCGTAGTATCTCCTGTTGCTTGTAGTTGTAGACCGAGGATATTTATGAGCTTTTTCCTAACAAACTTTGGGGCAAGGCTAAGTGCGGCCCGGGATTTCTTTTAAACTAACTCGCTTCACATCCCCTCCAAAAGGCAAAATATTGAAAATTCGTCTTTTGGTTTGTAGGATCAGTCCCTGAACCGATTTCAAAACAAAGTCTATGTTAGAACATTGTATCAAAAATCGAAGCACGTTTCGGTTTAAAAACAAATCCTAAGCAAACGGGCAAAAAAGTAGCTTTTTTGGCAAATTAAATATTTTTGGGGGGGTGGAGCGAATAACACAGGCCGCACTTACAATTGCCACAGAGTTTGTTAGGAAAATACTCGTAAATATCCATCGTCTACAAGAGGAGATATTATAATACCAGTTAACATCATATAAGTAAAGGCAGACTCTAAACAAGTTTGGGTTGCTATTGCATCCAATTAGATTAATTCTTTATTATCATAGGCTCATAGATTGAACATAAAAACACACAAAAACATAAGCCTTGGTATCAGAAAGAATTACTAGACTGATGATTTTATTTAACTCATAAAGTCTTAAGTTAAGCTTATTGCCAACATATTCTCAAATACGCAAACATAACCTATAAACGAGGCCTACATTGGCAATAAAGCATTTCATCATTCCCGGTTTCAAGTAGTTGAACTTGCTCCTCATTGATATCTATGGTTATACTCATCGGGGAAAAGTTCGCGGTTGTGAACACTGTTTAGATACCTTTGAGAGACTTCGTCGAAAAAACTTGTCATTGCTTAGTGAATATTGGGTTTAAAACTTGTCATTGCTAAGTGAATATTGGGTTTAAAACTTGTCATTGCTTAGTGAATATTGGGTTTAAAACTTGTCATTGCTTAGTGAATATTGGGTTTAAAACTTGTCATTGCTTAGTGAATATTGGGTTTAAAACTTGTCATTGCTTAGTGAATATTGGGTTTAAAACTTGTCATTGGTTAGTGAATATTGGGTTTAAAACTTGCCATTGCTTAGTGAATATTAGGTTTAAAACTTGTCATTGCTTAGTGAATATTGGGTTTTAGACATACGGTGTCGGGTGCATGCGAGTAACTGAAGGAGTAGCACATTGCCGTAATCCCACAAACTGACAGGTTTTCAAGGTTTATCCAACAATAGACATCGTGTTGGAATCAAAAGTTGAATTAAGAGTAAACAAAATTATAACAACATAGATCAAAAATAAATGTAGGCCCTAACGAAAAGTTAGACATCAGTTTGCTTATTATTACTTACAACCTCTGAAAACTTACATTGCCCGTGCTGGATAAGCCGGAGGGGAGAGGCAAGAAGTTACACAACATCTGAAACACGATCAAAGAATCTCAAAAGAAAATACATTTTTTAATAAAATTATTACATAAACAATTTATCAGATGAAAATGTGTGAGATGTAAATGGAGCAGAGATCCGCTGTTAGTAGGGACGATAAACTTAATGATTATGAAAAATTGCTGGGACTGAGTCTTAAAACAGTCCTTGGAATTCCCTGCCAACTATCATCCTACTATGAATTCATCTAATAATGAGTCATCTCAAGGGGGTAGAAATTTAAATTTACCATGCGTTTACGTGAAAAAAGGGATGGTTGTTTCAGTAAATTTAGCATTATAATGGCAGATACTAAAACTTTTTATCAGGATGCCCGCTGTAGGGTACACACCAGTTTCACCGGGAGTGGCCATCTTTGATTATGGTAATTGTAAAAATATGTTCTTATGCAGTTTTATTGACTGGAGAACATCTCGGAACAACTCTCAGTCAGTGTTGCCGTCGGCGAGATTCGAACCCACGACCTCCCGAATCAGAGTCCCACGCCTCTGTCAATGGTGGGTGCTAGAACCACCCACAGAAGATAACCTTTCATTGGTCGGCGAGGTGGCTTATCTATATCGCCATCCACGAGACCAGGCGAAATCAAGATACGCTCTCTTAGCTTTCGCCACTTGAGCAAATCGATTCGTTGAGACCCCGGTAAAGCTGTTCTCAATTCTCGTACATCGTCAGTTCGTTTTCAAAATAATACGTTTTCTTGGATGGGCAAAAATCGATTGGTCGAATCTTATCAATTTAGGGATAAAATATCGCACTTTAAGAAAAATGTATTTTAAAACGAAACCAAACGAATGTATTAATAAACCGACAACAGTTCTTGTGGCAATAAAGTTGAAACTATATTAGCTTGACATTATTCTGTGACGAAATTTGAATTGATTGCTATCTTTATGTTCAGTCTAAAGCTTCAGGCGAGACTAATAGTAATTTATTTCATGGTGAAGACTAGCTGGTAGATCATCAAGCACAATAACCGACAGTGCGGCTCGAGCGTTTAGCGCGCGACAATGATTCGAGAGGTCCCGGTTTCAAATCTCGTCGAGACCGGCAATCTTGACTGAAGTTTTTTCTGGGGTTTCCCTTTTAGTTAGGCATTTAGTATTTTAGCAGTTAGCTTCGAGCAGTTAGCAGTTATTATTATCATTATTATTTATTTTAGAAATTGTATAAATAATCGAACATTAAGATGAACAACTCCATAGAAAGTTAGAAAAGGGCCATTAGGCCCCAGTCACAAAGTGTCTTAACTTACTATGCCTAAGTTATACCTATTAAAATAAAATATAATATAAATAAATTAACAACTAATATTAAAGGCGATAGTAAAGGGTGAACAAATGATGGTAAACAATAGCTAGTAAAGGATGAGCAATGATGGTATGGTACAAATAATATAAAATAAGATAGTAAAAGGGTGAACAAATGATGGTGAACAATAGTAAAGGGTGTATAAATAATGGCGAACAAAATTTGATGTTATAACTTGATTTCAAAATGTGAATGCGTTCTCATTAAAAAAATTTTGAAATGGTTTCCACTTTCTAATATCGATATTGAAATGTCTAGAAGTCTTCACGTCAGCCGGTATAGAGTGTTCCATAACGATGCAGAACGATAGTAGAATCCGTTTTGATATGATGAAGCTCGTGCACGAGGAGGGATGATCAAAGTTCCTGGGTTATGTCTACGAGGTTTATTGTCTAGAGTGATGCGATGAAATGGATTCAAATCAGCAGAACCAGTGATTTGTTGTCGAAGGAACTTCACATCTGTTTCTTTTCAGAAATTCTCAATGGAAGGAAGGTCGCAAGCATGTAGCCTCTTCGTCACACTATCTGAATAAAACCTTGATTTGTGAAAAATTGACTTCGTGGCACAATTTTGAATTCCCTCAAGCTTCGTAAAGTTAGCTCTTGTAATCGGATACCAAGCAGGGATACCATAAGTGATGACAAGCCGAATCAAAGTACGATTTCTTACTATTTTAGTGTGCAAATTCCATTTTAGATCATTTGTTAAGGTAATTCCAAGCAATTTACTTGATTCACATTTAGGGATAATTTTGCCTTTAAGTGAGTACACATTCTTGAAATAAATTTTTGATCTAGTTAATGTAAAGAATTGAGATTTTAGAGAGTTCAAGGACATTTTGTTTATTGTGGACCAAGTATGTATGCTGTTCAGATCGTTTTGCAAAATTTCGAAATCAAGAATTGATCTAATGGGTGCATACACGGTTGAATCATCAGCAAATTGTAATAAGGTTGAAGAAACATATTTAGGTAGGTCAAGCAGGTAAATATAAAAAAGCAGGGGGCTAATTACTGAACCTTAGGGAACTCCAAATGCCACTTTAATGGAAGGAGAAGAATAGCCACTAAATATGACACACTGAGTCCGATCAGTCAGAAAAGATTTAATCCACTGGTAGAGATTACTTCTAATTTTGTAGCCATGCAATTTTAAGAGAAGTCTTTCGTGAGAAACCTGATCAAATGCCTTTTGCCAGTCAAGAGCTAGACAATCAACTTGTTTACATCTTTGTCCTCAAGCACGTAAAGCCAGTCATCATTAGCTCGAGTTAGCATTGTAACGCAAGATCGCCGAAGCAGAAAGCCATGTTGATTATCGTTTATAAGATCACTGTTTTGCAGATGTTCTAGAATAAGGCGTGACACGAGCTTCTCCATTAATTTTGACGCTATCGAGTTGAGCGATATTGGGCGATAATTACCAACGTGTCTTGGGTCACCCTTTCTAAAAACTGAACGACGTTTGCTTTTTTCCAGTCATCGGGAATAGCGCCAGTGGATATTGATGTTAAAAATTGAACATAATGACGGTGAAATAGCGAACGCGCACTCTTTTAGTATTCTTCCAGGAAGATCGTCAGGTCCTGTGGCAGTACTAGGTCGTACATATGGCTGAGGAGAATCAAAACTTCGTTTACAGAATAAAACAGATTTGAGCGTGGAAACGGAATGTCTGCAATATCTGGATTGAAAGGGTTGCTGGAACTGTCGGCTTTTGAGAAATTCTTAGAGAAATATGCATAGGAAAGATGTTATGCAGTTAGTAGTTAGAAGTTAGTAGTAATGCAGTAAGCAGTTAGCAGTTATGCAGTTGGTAGTTAGCAGTTAGCAGTATGCAGTTAGCAGTTAACAGTTAGCAGTTATGCAGTTAGTAGTTAGCACTTATCATTTTTGCAGTTAGTAGTTAGTAGTTACACTATGAACACATTCACGTGTGTCATATGTTCTTCCAACGCTTGCTGTAAACACACAAATACGTATTTACAAAACGTTTTGTAAAGGTTGTGTATGTCAATTGGAAATACATTTAAATTACCAAATATTAAAACGTATAGTACGTAATAAATACATCTATATACCGCAATAAATACCTCTTTATTACAAAAAAAACTTTTGTAACCTTGGTATCTTGGTTGCAAATACGTATTATGCTAACGTGTTAATAACGTACCTTTGCCAATAACTTTAACATTAAAAACACGATTGTGGATAACGTAATAAATACATATTAAAAACCTTTTTCTTACGCCTGGGATGAGAGAGGGGAGACTAGAGAGACAATATCAAGTAAGTAGAGAGAAAATACACAGTGATAAAATTTATCGCCGCCACCCGAACTCGAACCCGGGATAGGGGATACCTTCCTCTGGATCTGGACACGCTAAGCACTCGGCTACAATAGCTATGCGTTTCCCAAGACGTCAGCTAGCTTATATGGTGGCCGCGCGCGTGTACTCTTGCGACATTGAAAGTGTTTATTGTTCTTTGTTATACAATGAACCTGATATTTCTGATGCTATTTTACTTCTTACAATTTTAATTTCATTAGGCTACACTACACACTTCCAAACCTACTCGCAACCTTCTCGTGGTTTGACAGATGAGTAGCGGAGAATCACTCCCTGGAACTAATGGCGAGCTCTGGGTCGTCGTCGGGGAACTCCCGCCTCCCCTTTGACTACCTCCCCGACGGCGACGACAATGACATCACGGACGGACGATGACAAAGACGACCACGATGTGAGGGAACCCCTGCCCTCCCCATACGCTTGTGGCTGGTTCTGACCAGCACAGGCCTGTCCACCCCGCGTCCCCCCCCACGTCCCCCTTACGTTCTACCCCTTGGAAAGGAGTATATTATATGGTTGTTAACTCAATAAACAAATATCTTGGAGGCGCGAATAATCTTTGCTGTTAAAGCGCCCTAAAACTAATACTAATACTAATAATACACAACTAGGCCTATTGCAGAATAAAGTATCTTGAATATATTACAGTGGAAAACGGTGCTGCAAAGAATTGCATTGATTCGTTGATTGGATTGATTGTTTGCAGTTAAAAAATCCCTCACAAAATAATAGTTAGGCGAAGCTTTCGTAAATCAATAACCAATAATTGCTGTTTATTCACATTTATTTACTTCCATATTTTATTTTTCTCAAATTGTATGACAGGTCCTTGGGACTCTCATTAAACCGCAATAAATTAATTTGCTATTACAATCGGGGAAATATAAAGAAATTGTGTAAAGCGTTCTTGATGTTGCGAATGATAAAGCGATTTCAAAGGGTTCTTTACGTGGAAGATCAATCAATAATTTAAATTCTCTCTCTTTATATGAGTATCATTCGCAAGTCGTTGTCACAATTTCTTTTAATTAGATGTACGTGCTGTATATGACTTAAGTTTTCATATTAAATAAACAAATATAAATAAATAAATAACCATAGCTGTAGGTTTTAATTTTTTATTTATTGGTTAATTTTATTTATTTATTTTTTTCATATCCCATTATGTATTTATTTACAACAATCCATTGACATGTATATAGGACTATGGCACATAGGAACTAATCTACAAATATAAATATACACGTGATAATAAGAACTTACAAAATATCAACAAAAAATTACAATACGAATACAAATTATTTTATAAAAACGTACGTTGCAAAACTCAAGTGGAGGGGTTTAGGAATTTTATCTCAAACTTCAATGATTAAGAATTTAATTTTTTGTGGGAGATTGTTGTAGGTAGAGAAAGCAAGACCAATTGAAGCAGAACGGGTCTGATCGGGATTGGATTTGGAATAACTATTTTATTTTCGTTCATGAATGATAAAATATCAGCTTTTCTTGTGTTCAACGTAGGCGGCCTAACTAATATACGAAATGATAACTGGCGTTGTCTAAAACAATAGCACACTTCTTATCATTTGGTAAGTTCTTATGCAATTGATTGACGAACCATTTCTCAAACAAAGTCGCCGTCATGTCTTTATGGTAATCGGCACTAGACTTCGCGATCTCCTTAGCTGACAGAAGCAGACATCCAGGGACCCACCCGGCCCTACTTCCAGCATGAAGAATGAAGACGCGTTTACCTCTTGATACAGGAGCATCGAGAGTACAACAACAACTTTGGTCCACCCAGCCCTTGGTCATAATGTCGTGCGTATACCACGTTTCAACTAAATATATGACCTTCATGTCTTCAGATCTGCACCTTCAAACAAAATAAATAATTTACAGTGTATTTATCTTCCAACTGAAAGCATAACTAAGGGCAAGAAATATTGTCACGTTACAAACATGAATAAATTAAATTTGCTAGGAATCGAACCTAACTTATCTTCCAATAATGGTTTTAGCAAAATAAGTTTAATAATTTATATTTTAGGTACCTATGAGTCGCAATTCAATGCAGCCAGGAATAAAGTATGGTTTATTTTTTTACTTACTTGTGGATTTTTCTTAGATAAACGTATCTCAGAGATGCGATTCTAGCTCATTAGTGGAATCGTCCACTGTAATGGACACCAACTTTCAAAATTTATATCAGGATAAAAGATAGTTTTTTCAATTTGACCCAATTTTTTTAATTTTTTTTCCGTGCATTAAAAATAGATACATTTTTTCCCGTCCCAATTGGACAAAAAGTGCCTTTTTTAGAGCAAATTGAAATTCACATCTGCAAAAAGGGTTAAAAATGAAAATAATATGGTTTGTCCCGGAAAAGTAATTTATTTGTAGTATTGCTACTATTCGAGTTACAAAAAATGTAAAATATGCAAAAAAATTCAGAAAAAAATCTTGTTTTAGGAATGTACATCAGATTTACATCCTAACCTAAAATGAAGCTTGAATTCAAAATCCAAAATTTCCCAAAATTCCTTAAAAAACACAAAAAAAATATTTGAAAAATACTAAAAATCTTAGAAAAAAATAAGTATTTTGAAATTATTGCTTAAAATAACTTAAGTTTGGCCAATTTAATTCTCCACTGAATGGGCTAGTTGATTCCATTAACACCTGGCGATGATTTAGTTTACGATAGTGAAAACCCAAACTTCTGACTACCGGAAGCAACGTCCGCTCTGAATATGGAAATTCGTAGTCTGTATTAGGTGCGTGAACTTGGCACCCCCACTTTGCGCACTAATTCTGTCACTAGTCAGACTATTTAGTGCTCAATTAGTGCTTTCTAACGCACTCGGCCCCAGAATTAGTGCACGGTTAGTTTAGGAATGAATTACTAATTAGTGTTGGGGGTGCCAACTTCACGCTGCACCCCCACTTCGAGCCCTAATTTCTAAACCTGTTCCGCGAATTAGTGCTTAATTAGTGCTTTCGATCCCACCGAATCCCATAATTAGTGCACTTCCGGTTTGGTCCCTGCGACGCGGCGTCTGTTGGGGGTGCAGCACCCCCACTTTGTTTTTTTCAAAATTTTCTTTTACAGATATTTAGTGCTTAATTAGTGCTTTCGATCCCACTGAATCGAATGTTATTGGTTCAAGATAAAGACATGAAATGCATTTTATTCGTGTTAATTATATAACACATTATATATTAATCAGATAAGAAGTCTGTTTCCTGAAAAAATAGAACTTGCCGACATGATTTTTAACAATAATTGTCGTAATTTCGATACCCTTAAAACCTACATTCATGATTTTTTTTAAACAACACTTTTTTGTTGGATTTCAAGCACTAATGATAACACAAAAATATGCATGTTATTTATATACCAACTGGATATTAATAGCGTATCGACGTCTTGAACTCAATTTTTATTTATACAAACCGGTTAGGTCATTTGGTGCCTAGGTGATGTAAGGAGGACAGTCCCGTGCTGGTCAAAACCAGCCATGGGCAAGGGGAGGGAGGGGAGGGGGGCGTCGTCGTAAACAAAGTGGGGGTGCTGCACCCCCAACAGACGCCGCGTCGCAGGGACCAAACCGGAAGTGCACTAATTATGGGATTCGGTGGGATCGAAAGCACTAATTAAGCACTAATTCGAGGAACATGTTTAGAAATTAGTGCTCGAAGTGGGGGTGCAGCGTGAAGTTGGCACCCCCAACACTAATTAGTAATTCATTCCTAAACTAACCGTGCACTAATTCTGGGGCCGAGTGCGTAAGAAAGCACTAATTGAGCACTAAATAGTTTGACTAGTGACAGAATTAGTGCGCAAAGTGGGGGTGCCAAGTTCACGCACCTGTCTGTATTCTGTGTTTAATCGGACAATCTTGCGTGCAACGTTCGAATAGTTGGTACTTCCTTCTCTTCGCACATTTCGTAAATCGTGCGTCGAATAAGATCACACATGAAGCATTCAATTTTTTAAAATCAATTATCTCCTGAATGTTTTGGGGTGTCGTGACTCTTTTCATAACTATTTTTGACAGTGGAGTACCCTACTTTCAATACCTTGGCTGTTTTCATTACAAAATTATTTTTACCCTTTGCCGTGAAATAATTGTGCAAATTCAACACCATATTATGTTGTTCATGCTTCAACAACGTCTTCCTTGCATATCTTCTGTCTGGCGTTCGTCGAGGGGTGGAACCACGAATTAATTTGAGTGTTAACACTTTTGAAAATATCGTTTTAAAACAAGAAACAACTAATTTATCACTACTATCACACACCAACATGTATTACAGAGGATCGCGTCAGAGCAACTGGCACCTTGGAGTGCGGAGTGCCAGACAACGACTGGAAACAGACAACGGAAACAACATTGACAAACATTTACGGATTTTGTGCATCCTTCACCACCTACACATAAAAACTCTTAAATGTTGCAAATACAACCCTTGGTCGTGTTCGTCTGTCTGCGTTAGTCATTCAACACACTCGGATGGCGCAGGTCTTTGTCTGACACCCTGGCGGCCACTTCCGGCGCCAGAGATCGACGAGGTCCTCGAAGTCGAACGCAACCCTCTGGGAGAAGTCAAAATACACCAACTTATAATATAGTGGATACATTACACGTAACGATGACATTGTCTGAGGATTTTGTGGCCAGCAAAGAATAATTAGAGGGACTGAGATTGTCTAATGCTTTTTTTCAGACCGCTTCGCAAACGCTTATTCTAGTCACGTTTATGGATGAGCTTTTTTGTAAGTTTTCAATATGCGTGGGATCTCTTTACTTTTTCAAGTCCCATTGCAAAATCATTTTTGTTAAATTAGAATATTTGTTATAAAGTAGAATTAATTGCTATGGTAATACCAATTAATAGAAAGTAAAATATCTGGAGGCCCAAAGATTTGCTTTTTGAAAGCATTGTAGGTGACTGTTGTCAAGTTTCTATAGTTACATTGTTAGTAATTATCCTTTATTTCTTTGGTTTCTGGCTAACTTTTTCAACTTTATCTTTCAAAAGACAATACATCATCATTACCTAAATGTCCATACGAAATATGAACGTTGTAGCCCCACCCGTTTGGTCAGAATCGGCACAAATATCACGAAAATATCGCATTGAAAATTGGGCTGATTCTGACTAAACGGGGTGGGCTACAACGTTAATATTTTACATGGACATTAAGGTTATGGTGATAAAGTACCTTTTGAAAGAAAAAAATGAAACGGACAGAATCCATAGGAATAAAGGTTTAAATATAAGTTTTTTATGTATATAATAATAACTAACAAGTAAATATATAAACTTGACAAAAATCACCAACAATGCGTACAAAAAGCAAGTCTTTGGGCCTCCAGATATTTTACATTCTAATAACTATAGCAATTAGTACTTATAAAAATTATCCTAATTTAACAAAAATGATTTTGTAATAGAACTTAAAGAAGTAAAGAGATCCCACGCATACTTAAAACTTAATTAAAGCACATTAAAGCGGCCTAGTAATGGTCTGGGTACATTATTGGATGAGCGAAGCAAAGACTTCAATTTCACTGACCCCCCCCAAAAAAAAATTAGCTCATGTGTTTTTTTCTTTTTTTTCTTCTTTTCTTCTGTTTTTTCGCGTTCTACTCTAGGCTCTACCGGGCAAACGGCATATGCGATCTTGATGAGAATTCAATGGGACCTTCAGAATCTCTGAACTTAGACCTGCCACGTTTTTGGGTATAATCGAAGAAAAATTTCCCATGAATATCGTAGTTTTACGATTTTTTCCCCGATTTTTAATGCGATATTTTCGTAATATTTGGGCCGATTCTGACCAAACGGGTGGGGCTACAACGTTCATATTTCACATGGACATTAGGCCTAAGGTAATGGTGATGTATTGCCTTTTGAAAGAAAAAGTTGAAAAAGTTGGCTGGAATTCATAGAAATAAAGGTTTTAATGTGAGATTTTTGAGGTGTATAATAATTAACAAGTAACTATAGAAACTTGACAACAATCACCTACAATGCGTTCAAAAAGCAAATCTTGGGGCCTCCAGATATTTTACATCCCGTCTGGGCCCGGGATAGAATTGGCCCAGAGCATGGCTCTGCTAATCGTAAAAGGCGACAAGAGAAAAAGTCCACCTCGAAAACGTCAGCTAGTATAAGAGGGGAGAATATTACTTCCCGAAACTAGAGGCGAGCTCTGGCAATCGTCGTCGGGGACACCTCCCCCTTCCCTTGACTACCTCCCCGACGTCGATGACAATGACACAACGAACGATGACAAAGACGATGACGACCGCGACGTGAGAAACCCCGGCCCCTTCCTCCCCTTACCCGTGGCTGGTTCTGACCAGCATGGGACTCTACCCTCCTCCCCATATCCTCTATAGACTAGAGTGGTGCATTATGACCTAACGATTGACGCACTCTTAACCAAATAAACCAAATATTCTATTAATTGGTATTATCATAGCAATTAATACTACTTTATAACAAATATCCTAATTTTACAAAAATGATTGTGCAATGGGGCTTGAAAAAGTAAAGAGATCCCACGCATACTAAAAAGTTACAAAAAAGCTCTTCCATCAACGCGACTAGAAAAAGCGTTCGCGAAGCGGCCTAAGTATTAATGGGAGTTACGTAAGAATTGAAGAATTTTCAATTATTGGAGCTAGTGGACCAAGACGTATATGTGCATTGTTCAACTGGATTTATAGCATTCCTCATGGGTCATAACTACACACAATAGTTTTACATAACATTTCTTGAATTCGTATTGTCTTTTAGAGTAGCTTAAGATTTAAGTGCATTATTAAAAATAACTGCTTATTGTACGGCCACACATTTTTCATTAGGTGTTGTGATCGGAATGTGCAACTGTCAATGACACAAATCATTGTTATAGACGAGGCCACGTCTTGAAAGTAAAGCCTTACACCGTTAGTACGACTTGGAGAGCATTGAACATCTGTCACATGTTGATTCACCCTGCTGCCAAGGTTTGTAAAATGTACTTTGTATACAAGATTTTATGTTAAAAGTGTGGTCACACTATAAATTTTGTTATATTATATTTGGGTCATAAGACGCTCTCAACATTAACAAAATAATTTCTTAGGATATTAGTATGTTTTTAGATTTTCCCTGGGAAACGAGTTGAGGGACATTTTGCCGTCAATACGTATTCAACTGATGTTCTTAGGATATACGAAAGTTGTGTTTTCGGTGATGAAATAACAATAGTTAGAATAAAGGAAAGAAATTTGAATCGATAATATTGACATACATGGATGTCAAACCAGAAACTAAAACATCCATTTTAGCCGGGTACCGAGCCCAGGTCTCTCGATTGCCGGTGATCTATACCCGGCTGAGATGGATAATGTTATTTCGGGGTTGATTACCATAGAAAATTATTACACATTGACATTAGTGAGTGTTATAATATTATATAATAATAGCTCTTATATTTTGTTTGTACAGCAATGTTGTGGGTGGTCCGTGTTTGTGGTGTTGATGCTGTCTATCTTGGGCAACGTGGCGGGAGCCCCGGTCGCCATAATGCACGAGGTTGCACACGATCATGAGGGGGCGCACGAGCACGAGCACGAGGGAGCCAGGGTCCAGCGAGGCGCGCACGAGCACGAGCATGATCACGAGCACGAGCATGAGGGAGCCAGGGTCCAGCGAGGCGCGCACGAGCACGAGCATGATCACGAGCATGAGTGGGTGGAGCCGGTGGAGCCCGGGGTGCCCCTCGCCAGCCGCACTCCACCGGCTAATATCTAGGGCGACGGTCGTCGCCCGGCAGACAAGCGATGCGATGCTTAGGCGACACCGAACTCCGGCCCTATATACAGCTACCAGAGTTGGGGTTTTTTCAGCTATCTGCACACGCCGCCCCGAAAGAGTTACAATCTTGAAACTCGGTATATGGCCTGGTATGTGGTCCATGACATACCAAAAAAAAATCAACCCGATCCGACAACTCGTTCTGTGTTAAAAAAGGCTCTCAACATCGTCAAATTCCTTAAGGCTGGCTGGTGGTTGGGTGGGTGGGTGGTGTGGGTGGCTGGCTGGCTGGCTGGCTGGCTGGCTGGCTAGGAGTTCTCCGCGGAGATTTCTTTAGCCTACAGAGAAAACGGTAAATCTTAGAACTATGAAACTTGGACCACACTTAGGTGTATTTCAGACGCAGTGCCTTTTGCTTTCAAAACCAAAATCGGGTAACAGGGACCGGAGAAAATCAAAATTTGGATGATAATCAAAACGCGTAATTACCAAGGCGTGGTAATTTGTACAAACTTGAAATTTAACATGCTATTAACCATTATAAATATCTTGCGTCCAAAACACAACGGGCTAAATTTGGGATGACCATGGGCCCAAAAATGACAAAAAACATATCTGAACTTTAAGAAATGAATCATTCAAAGAAAACGCTACAACTGAGATGTTTCAAACGTGGAATACATTTTGATATCTCTCATTCTTTATCACTTTGAATATGGAAAGCAAAATTGGTTAACGGGTACCGGAAAAAAACCAAAATTATCAAAAGTAGGTAATTCCGTACTCTTATGAATAATACGCTATACCGAGAAAACGGTTCATCTTAGAACTTTGAAACTTGGGCCACACTCAGATGTACCTCATATAACAAAAACCGGGCAATTGGGACCGGGGAAAATCAAAATCAAAATCAAAACGCGTAATTACTCAGGCGTAGTAATTTGTACAAGCTTGAAATTAAACATGCTCTTAACCATTATAAATATCAAGTGCTTATGCTAGTGCGTTGGTCTTGTTGTTAGCGTATCTGCTTCCAATGCAGAAGGGCCAGGGTTCGATTCCGCTAAAGTCAGAAGTTTTTAACTTCTGTTTTGGACTTAAGTCTATCAGTTCATGTCTTAGAAGTTTGTAAACGGTGACTTTGGAGCCGTCCTAGCAAAATCAAAACGCGTAATTACTCAGGCGTAGTAATTTGTATACAAGCTTGAAATTAAACATGCTCTTAACCATTATAAATATCTAGTGCTTATGCTAGTGCGTTGGTCTTGTTGTTAGCGTATCTGCTTCCAATGCAGAAGGGCCAGGGTTCGATTCCCGCTGACTTAAGTCTATCAGTTCTTGTCTTAGGAGTTTGTAAACGGTGACTTTGGAGCCGTCCTAGCAACGAAGCACATAATAAATTCAGAGTTGTTCTGAATCGGCCTCGTTGATTCAGTTCGTTGTTCGCACTGTCCATACCACTGATTGCTCTACTTCCTATTAAAAATATCGATCTTTGGTTGGTTATCGCTCACTCGTCGATTGCGTCGGGGCCTGCAGGGTTGGCTTGGTCGCTTTGATTTACTGTCCCCCACTGAAAATCAGTTATATAACTGAGTGGGTAGTCTGTAAATAAAAATTTATTTATTTTTCAAGGGGTATCTTTGGGGGGACCGTGGGCCCAAAAATGTAAAAAAACAACTTTGAACTCAACAAATTTAATCATTCACACCTTGATAGCGAACGAACAACAAAAAGATGTAATATCCAACCAAATACAAAAATTTGTAAAAAAAAAACGGCAGCCAAGCTCTCCTTCGAAGGTCTTCGGCTGTGAATGCTGTGAGATATAGAAGTTGAGCCAAGTTTTTATTCTTTCTCCCTAGTTTCGCTTTTAAAATAAGTAAGATCATTTCGCCTGTTGACGAGCGCCAAGCCAACGATTTTGTGGTAAAAAAGTAAAATTTTTAAACTCGAAATCATAAAAAAATGGCTTGGCCATTGAATTTGGTTCATGGCCAAGAATTTTTTTTATGATTTCGAGTTTAAAAATTTTACTTTTTTACCACAAAAATCGTTGGATTTGCGCTCGTCAACAGGCGAAATGATCTTACTTATTTTAAAAGCGAAACTAGGGAGAAAGAATAAAAAGCTTGGCTCAACTTCTATATCTCACAGCATTCACAGCCGAAGACTTTTGAAGGAGAGCTTGGCTGCCGTTTTTTTTACAAATTTTTGTATTTGGTTGGATATCATATACAGATAATGTAATGTCCTGTTCTTGCTACTAGTACCGTCTAAATACAAATAAAGATTGCATCATAAAAGTGACGACTTCTGTAATGATTTTATAAAATAATACTTTACTCATACATTTGAAAACTTCACACTATCATTTACCTACGTTTACAGTTTTTTTGGTAAAAATTATATTTACCATTAACAGCGCTTTTTTTGAAGTGTTATGAATAATTTCCACAACCAATACATCGTACTTGGGCAGAACGAGATCAAATATAGGCCATTAATTATGTTCGTCTTAAGACAGCTGTCTTCAATGCTGATCCATGCGCTGAGTTGGACGTGGCAGTTCTGATTATAATGATTCTTATTATAACTATAATGTTCTAATAAATTATTTCGTGGTCACAATATATATTATTTATTATTGATTAGAGATGGAAGGACGGAGGCCATAGCAGGAGACTCAATACTAGGCAAAAGGGGAGAGTTGGGAGGATATGGAAGAGACGCGATTGTGGGAGGATGGAAAGAAGTGGAAACATTTGGTCGCAAACCCCAAGCTGACCCTGTCAAAAGCAGGAAATTGCGAAGAATGGTGTTGATGATTTTATATTATTTCGACTTATCTCCAGTGTTATAATATTATCTGTCGCTCAATATAAAAATGTCATCTGGTGACGAGGTTATCTTCATTATTAAATATCTGTGGTAGGCCTATCGATGAGGGTTTGTATATTGCATTAAAGTCAATAAACTTAATATATTTAACATAATATCTAAACTGAAATGTAGTTTTAAAATATATAAGTGTATCTGTAGAAGGTTTTGAATGACATTTACATATAAGTTAATACATCAACGACATGTTTAGAACAATGGTGACGCGTTTACCTCTTGATACAGGAGCATCGAGAGTACAACACTGTGGTCCACCCAGCCCTTGGTCATAATGTCGTGCGTATCATACCACGTTTCATCTTAATATATCATCTTCATGCCTTCAGATCTGCACCTTCAAACAAAATAAATAATTTACAATGTATTTATCTTCCAACTTAAGGCATAGCTTAGGACAAGAAATATTGTTACGTTCCTAACAAGAATAAATTAACTTTGCTAGGAATCGAACCTTCTCATCTTCCAATAATGGTTTTAACAAAATAAGTTTAATAATTTATAAATATTTTTTTATTCCTTCCTCGATCCATTGGCTATGGATGCAATGCAAGACATTGGTAAAGATGACCTATAAATCTAATTCAAAATGGATATGACATCATGACCATTATTAAAACTAGATCTAGAGATAATTAGTAGGTCTGACTGAATACTGGACAGTCTAATAAAATTGCAGATTACTTCTAATCGATTGTTTTAACGTCTATAGTGAAAGAATTACCCACGTGATTACTACTTTTAAAAAGTTTCCGCTTTTGTCGTAGTCAAAATGGTGGCGGTGCCGGTTCGTACATTTTCAAACTTTCTGGGAGGCTGGTCATTCCCCACTTACCCTTAAGGTCACCAAGAACATGCTGTATCATTCTTGTGAAAGACAAAAGCAACAAAACAATGCGTATTAATCGGACTGCGTGACACTCGCACAGACGGACGGACCGACAGAAAAGTGATTCTTATGTGAGGTTTGCTCCCTTACAAGGACTTATTAGTATATTAGACGACAGAGGAGACATATCAAGCTATATCAAGACTTTAATTCCGTTCTCAACAATATATTTATAATGTTTAGGCCTAACCCTTTATAGGGCAAGAGACTGGGACCCAAAATTTTGAATTCTACCGTAACAAATTTAAATTCGTATTGAAAAAAAATAGTTTCTTAGTTTCTTCCTTGATCTTGTAAAAATAAAATGCTGATTTTGGATTCCAAACTGACATCAAAGTTGAAAAAAATCCCAAAATTTGATTTGATTTTTAAAAAATTATGTTTTTTTGGCATTTTTTCACATATTTAAATTAAATCTACTGCAGGCAAACAAAATATCCGGGTCATCCCGGAAATGTGTGGTTTTATACACAATTTGATTTTTGAACCATTACAAAAATCCTTCTAATCATTAGAATTTAACAAGAAAAAATTCTACCAATTCCGAACAAAACACAGCGGCTTTTTACCCGGGTTAAAAGTATGAAAAACTGGCAGATTTCATTGTGTAGGTATAGATTGAAAAGTGGTGGAAAACTATTATACCTTTACCCTATAAAAGATTTAAGGATTGGTGGGAAGTGATCACTTAAAATCAATTGTGCATGTGTATGAAGTAAGCCAGGTTGAAGATCACGGCTACGAAGAACACAAAGGTAATGAAGATTGTCGCCCTTCTTCCACAATTATCCACGTGCTCATGTATAATGGTGGAGGTGCCGAGTATATACTCACTCAGGAGCTAATAACATATGCAAAATAAATTCAGTCGAGGTTGGAATGAGTAGATTCTGCTTAAGTGATCCAAGAATTCAGCAGAACAGCAAAATAAATAAGTAAACTGATAACAAACTACACTAACTATTGAACAACCATTGATTACGCAACTCATTACTTACTATGTTTGAGCTCAAACGATTGGGGCGCTGGTCCGAAGCGTATGCCACTAGGAGGGCGTGGGTTTGAATCACGCATCAGGCATGGGTTATTGTCCGTCGCCGTCATCTATCTCATCCATCTCATCGTTTTGAATAGCAATATTGCAATGATAGTCCTAGAGATTTTAAGCGACAGAATTTACCAATCGTCAAAACTTGTAAACTCGTTTAATATATATATCAATGTTGATAAAGGTCCTGTATGATTATCAAGGTGCGCGGAAGCGCACCGGGCCAAGCCACGCGCGGCTCCGCTTCCACTAGCGCCTATTACCGCACGCCTACATTAGCACTTAACACGGTGTTACCGACGCGAAACCATGGGAGATAAAAACCTGCAACTTGCTTCAATCGATGGGCTTTTACTATGAGATGACCCATTTCAAGTTTCATCCCGATCTGATGATGCGTCTAGAAATTATTGAGACGTCAAGATAGTTCAAAATGACTTTCTTCTTGGTGTTGGGTGGGTGGGTGGCTGGCTGGCTGACAAATTATGTATCTGTTTGTGGGCCCTCAATGGATAATGTAAGAGAAGCCAAAATTTGCACCGATGTCAGTTATCTCAGTGGCCATGTGCTGTACAAACGGTAATTGGATTAGATGACCGGAAGCTTAGATAACGCAATTTTTTAAAAATTTATAACTGCGATGATCAAACCTTTTAATTATCAATGAGTGAGATTTTATTTTGAATCATTGTAAATAAAGTAATTTTCTCTACTTGGATGCTAACATCCGTACCGTGTAGGTTCTAAAAAAATTATTAATATACCATACGAAAATGCAAAAGCTTGCAAAAAAGGGGCCAAGCCGAAAACGAGGAAGATACAAGTGGTTCAACTGCATAAAGTGGTGAGATCTAAAAGTGTGGCCAAGCCCATTATTTTAAAAAAATATATATATATATATATATATATATATATTTGTTCATTATATAATAAATTAATAATATATCAATATCCATATTATTATCTAACTATAATAATTATGAAATAAATATATTAACAAAAATAACATAAAACATTAAATAAATTTATTGAAACATTTATATGTGGAAATATCAAAATTAACAGACGACATTTCAAAATAAAAGCATGGTCGATGGATTTGGATTGGTTATGTTCAGTGTTGACAACCAAGTTAAAAATTCATCGACCAAGCTTTAAATTTTGAATGGCGTCTGTTAATTTTGATATTTCTACATGTAAAATTTCCAAAAATTTATTTAATGTTTATGTTATTTTTGTTAATATATTTATTTCATAATTATAGTAAGATAATAATATGGATATTGAAATATTATTAAACTTTATACATAATGAACAAATATATATTTATTATTTTAAACAAAATAATGGGCTTGGCTTATCTCAGTGGCCATGTGCTATACAAACGGTAATTGGATTAGATGACCGGAAGCTTAGATAACGCAATTTTTTTTAAAATTTATAACTGCGATGCTCAAACCTTTTAATTATCAATGAGTGAGATTTTATTTTGAATCATTGTAAATAAAGTAATTTTCTCCACTTGGATGCTAACATCCGTACCGTGTACGTTCTAAAAAAATTATTGATATACCATACAAAAATGCAAAAACTTGCAAAAAAGGGGCCAAGCCGAAAACGAGGAAGATACAAGTGGTTCAACTGCATAAAGTGGTGAGATCTAAAAGTGTAACCAAGCCCATTATTTTGTTTAAAATATATATATTTATATATATATTTGTTCATTATATAATAAATTTAAAATATATCAA
This sequence comes from Sweltsa coloradensis, assembly GCA_024449915.1. Classification (NCBI taxonomy): domain Eukaryota; kingdom Metazoa; phylum Arthropoda; class Insecta; order Plecoptera; family Chloroperlidae; genus Sweltsa; species Sweltsa coloradensis. The sequence continues at coordinate 4,208 of JAMZAV010002807.1, read as the reverse complement.
TATCCATATTATAATCTAACTATAATAATAATGAAATAAATATATTAACAAAAAAACATAAACATTAAATAAATTTATTGAAACATTTACATGTAGAAATATCAAAATTAACAGACGCCATTCAAAATTAAAAGCTTGGTCGATGGATTTGGATTGGTTATTGTTTTGATGAATCAGTAACGACAACCAAGTTAAAAATTCATCGACCAAGCTTTAAATTTTGAATGGCGTCTATTAATTTTGATATTTCTACATGTAAAATTTCCAATAAATTTATTTAATGTTTATATTATTTTGTTAATATATTTATTTCATAATTATAGTAAGATAATAATATGGATATTGATATATTATTAATTTATTACATAATGAACAAATATATTTATTATTTTAAACAAAATAATGGGCTTGGCCACACTTCTAGATCCCACCACTTTATGCAGTTGAACCACTTGTATCTTCCTCGTTTTCGACTTGGCCCCTTTTTTGCAAGTTTTTGCATTTTTTCTATGAGATTGTATTATCTGCATAACGCGATTGATATCATTTAAAGGAACGATTATAAAAATTAAACATAATAAAGGTTTTGTCTGAATTAATGTAAATGCATTTGTATCGGCTCTATCTGTATGGGATTGACATGCCCCTGACTAAAAATCACTTCTGTATTTTCGTGGTTTTATGGACAGTCATTGCCTACGCTCGCTTTTATTATATTATGCGTTATTTTATTGTAACTAGAATTTCATTTATATTTAAGAACAATGCATTTTTTAAACTTGTGACTTCTTGTTTAGACCTACTTATTTCAAATTGTTTTAAAATGGTTAATTGTCATATTATCAGTCAATAATATATTTTGATACTTGTTGATGGGTCGCGGAAGTAGAGGCATGTTGTCAGAGTGTCACTGGGTCGCGGAAGTAGAGGCATGTTGTCAGAGTGTCACTGGGTCGCGGAAGTAGAGGCATGTTGTCAGAGTGTCACTGGGTCGCGGAAGTAGAGGCATGTTGTCAGAGTGTCACTGGGTCGCGGGAGTAGAGGCATGTTGTCAGAGTGTCACTGGGTCGCGGGAGTAGAGGCGTGTTATCAGAGTGTCACAGGGTCTCGGAAGTAGAGGCGTGTTATCAGAGTGTCATAGGGTCGCGGAAGTAGAGGCATGTTGTCAGAGTGTCACTAGGTCGTGGAAGTATTGTATTGTATTTTATTGTATTTTATTTGCAGCTGTTTATTTACATTTGTGATGTCATAAGTACGAGCATCGTAACATAAGCTTTGTCAGTTTTCTTAAGGCTAATATAAAATATAATATAAAATATACATTGAGCTAGAGTACAGAGTACTAGATATAAGCTATGCTAATTATAAATAGCTAATTATAAATTTATTATACATTTGTACAGGGAAGTTATTGATATGTCTGTGTTTTAACAATAATTTAGGTTTACATTGGTAATTTTACAGTCGGCCTTATAGGCTTGGTCAAATTAGCTATATTTTATTTGGCCCACACCTAGGTTAAATTATACTTAATAATATATTGGAACTAATAACCAATTTCGTATTGTCAAGGGCACCTTAAAGCCGTTTCCTTAAAGTCGTCTATATTATAATAACACTTTTCTATTTTAGGTAGTTTCTCAGTTTTCTTTTGAATATAACTAGGGTTGTGGCATTTTTTATATCATCTGGAATGTAGTTGAACAAGATATTTCGTGCACGGACAGGAGCTTTTTCAATGATTTTTAATTTAGTAGATGTCATGTGTAAGTTGTCCCTGTTCCGTGTGTTGTATTGATGTGCCTCCGAGTTTTTAAAGAAGGTATCATGATGGTGTTCACGCACGTGTACTTGGAAAGGACAGTGAGGATTTCTAGGGATTTAAATTGTTCTTTACATGATTGTGTTATGTTGTCAAAGTGACACTGGTTCGCGGAAGAAAATGTTTTAAGAACACTGGTTATGTGTATGAATAGCGGAATGTGTCGGGTTTACTGTTCCTTGTAGCTTATTCATTCATGCATAGCAATTAATTGAGAAAAATCATACTTCTACTTTGGTCTGTGTAGTGACGTTTCCGTTCTTTGGGAGAAATCGGTTGATAAACTTAAAATGTTTCGTAAATTTAAATGATAGCAAAATAAAAGTGCTCACGTGCACAATTGATTAGAATTTTCAGTAACCTATTACACACATCCATGGAAATTAAGATGTTTGATCTACAATGATCTAAAACCAGGAACGTTTGTACGTGCTTTGATTCAAAGATTTTCAAGAATCACGCATCATTAAGATATCCATCTTGAAAGCCGAATAGCAAGGTGCGTTAGAACCAGGAAGGGTAATTCCGTGTCTTCTAGATCTCGCTAAAGCTTTGTTCGATGTGCTAGGTCGGAGAGGGAGTGGGCAGTGTGCACGCTACTGATGACCGCCCGGCTGGTCAGCTTACAGCAGCTGCCTTCAGATTGCTGCCTTGCGTGACACGGACCACTTTCGCCCCCTACAAGAACAATCAATGTCTTAATCTAGAAATGGTAAGCATCCAGACAATGTAGGGCTTAACTACTGATGAGAGCCTGTAACACAAACCTCAAATAGGCCTATATAGAATTATACTCATTTTCCCTTTACAAACTCGCAATATAGACACAACACCACCAATGCCCTTATTTTGTTGGCTTGATTTTTAAAGGCTAGCTCCCATGCTAACATTCTTTCGAGGCAGTTGACGCCACTGTACACCCGCTCTGACGAATGATCTATAACAAGATTTTTAAGACTGGAATTTTAACTTTTATTAATCCATTTTCTTTCTTCCTTGCACTTGGTTTGAGTTGCGTGCGAGTCGGAAAGTTGGAAAAGAAATTAGTGCAAGGGGGTGGGGTGGGGGGAAAGAAGAGCCACGGGACGACAGCACAATGAGGACCGGATCATTTGGCAGGATCCGTCTCAGCGATTGGAGAAGTAGTTAGTGCAAGGGGTGGGGGAGGGAAAAGAGCCACGGGGGACGACAGCCAATGATGGCCCGGGAAATCAGTTGCAGGATTCCGTCTGCATGGCCGTTTTTAGGAAAGTATGTTAGTGCAAGGGGGTGGGGTGGAGGGAAAGAAGAGCCACGGACACAGCCAATGATGGACCGGAATCAGTTGCAGGTTTCCCGTCTGCATGGCCGATTAGGAGAAGTATGTTAGTGCAAGGGGGTGGGGTGGAGGTGAAAGAAGAGCCACGGGACGACAGCACAATGATGGACCGGAATCAGTTGACAGGATTCCGTCTGCATGGCCGATTAGGAGAAGTATGGAAGTCAGTCCGTCTGTACAAGTGTTGCTAACTCTAGGCGATCCAGTTCTGTCAGGATGAGTAAAACAGACAAACTAAAAACTTACAAATATTTCATAGATCATACATATCTGTATACATAGCGCGCGACTCTGATTCGGAAGGTCCCGGGTTCAAATTCCGTCGAGACCGGCAATCCTGGCTGAAGATTTTATTCAAAGCTTTCGAATGCTTGGACTGAGTCCTCTTCAACAGCCCTCGGACATGTCCTGCACAATCAACCTTCCTTCAAAATACCACCTATAAAATAATAAAAATAACATTATAAATAACACCTAAAAGCCTAAAGAGGGGCATCTAATTGTCATTGGGCACGTTTTCTAACATAAACTAAACTTGAATTTGAATCCGAAGAGAAGAAAACTTCCTTTTCAGAATGAGATTTTTATTTATTAAGTTGTTAACGCAGAGGCCTACTATATTTGTCAAAGTGTTTTACTGGACATCGACAAAGAATCGCTGTATTTTTAATAAATATTTATTTCTCTGTCCAAACGAATTAAGTTTCATGTTGTGGTTGTGGTAGCATTAGCTCTAGTGCATTACTTGGGCTATTTTCGCATTAGTTTCCGGGTTTCCAGACCTGATGTCCCTTCATCAACTTCCTCCATACTCTATAGTTTTAAAAAAAAATATTTTATGTAGGCCCTCTTCGAAATTAAAAATTATGCGGCCACATTGACATTTTTGAATGTACAATCAAACACTATAATGCATTGAGAATATTGCATATTTCCTATTAAAATTCGGATTTGGTTGGTTAGCGCTCATCGTCGATTTCGTTCGGGGCCCGCAGGGTTGGCTTGGGGCTTTGATTTTAAATCCCCACTGAAATCACATCTGAGGGTAGACCAATAAAATTTAAATAT
>JAMZAV010002806.1:0-81998 GCA_024449915.1 Sweltsa coloradensis | reverse complement strand
GGGGGGGAAAAAACCCCCAAAAGAGGAGAGCAGATTGGATATGTGAGTAGGCCTAACGTGTTTGGCTGCTTTCTGTCAAACGCTCAAACTCGTCTAGAGCCAAGTGACGGATCCCGGCAGCCGGGACTTGAGCAGTCTTGGCTAGAGCTAGCCTAGGGCCTAGTCTATTCCTCTGTTAATTGAGTGAATCCAGGCTAATGGCCTGGGCCTAGGCCTAGGCCCTAGCCCTAGTAGGGCCTAGGGTCTACCACATTTTTCTAGCATGACATCTCACCTAGAGAATACCCTAGGCCTCCTAGAGTGTGGCTCACGCCCTGAAAATCGGGATTTCTGTCAACAAAATTTTTTCGTCCCGAAAATCGTAATGCGCATGCGCGCAGACTTGTGCTTTTTCTCGCCGTCGCTGATTTTCGAGTTGGGTCGTTCAATCAAGAATTTTCTCCATGCAAATTTCGAAAACTGCCTTGAATATTTAATTCCAAATTTTAAAATGTTGGTAGGCTTTGGCCTAATTATGTAGCCTATTAAACTGCCTCGTGAAAAGTAGGCCCTAGCCTAAGCTTCTATTTTAGTCGAAACTCCTTTTCGGTTGAAAGTCTTCCAAATTTTCAATAAAAGTAGGGCCTAGGCCTAGTAGAATAAAAGATAGGTATTAATACAAGTCCCTAAACTGGCGCACTTACCCGCCGCTATGTCCGACCTCCGTTCGGACTACCAGTCGCGCATCAACAAAGAAGGGTAGGCCTCCCTAACCAACAATAAATTCCGAAAAACACAAAGTTTTCTAGCTTCATTAGTAGGCCGGTAGCGGGTTAGTGGAATTAAATCAATTCCGATTAGTAAAAGTATGACATTTTCTAGCTTCCATGTGTGTGGGGGGGGGGGGGGAAGTTGCGCAATGCAGTTAGGGCCTACTTTAGTTTTCAAACGTTGGCAGTTGGCCCTACGAGTTATGCTAAAATTTGCAAAAAATATGCTGTTTGCACAATTATAGGTAGGCCTACTAGAACCTCAAATATTGCAAGGTGACCGAGGTCCATTTTCTCATATTTTTATACCTAGGCCTATTATTTGGTTGGTAATTCATTAAAATTTTGAAAAAGGTGGAGCCAGGCTAGACCCGATCAGGAGACGCAGGTTCCCGACCCCTGACCTAGACGCTGAAAGGTGCACACTGTGATTGAAGCTTCACGCAATCACGCTAGGGGGATACAACAAGTTGAATAAGTCTAGGCCCTAACATATTTTGGCAGGATGCGATGCGTTAGGCAGCAGGCACTGGTAAGCCTACTCCTCATTAGGTAACCTCACTATAATCTCAATGACTACAAACAATAACTCAAGATGCATTGTTTGCAGCCTTCCTACAGAACATGCTAGGCCTATCAAGTAAAGCCTTCTGGTAGCTTATGTTTCAGTTGTTAAAACAAGTAGAGTCTAGCTAGAGACATCTGTAGGACTCCCTGTCTAAATTCTTAATTTAACCTAGGGCTTTTACAGCACAGGTCTAGGCCCTCCCTACTAGTCTACATCCCAAATCAATTTGTTTTGTAGTCCAGTCCTAGACTTAAACCTGAATATAATAATTGAGCAAAATGTTATTGAAGATATCATTGCTTCATGGTAATTACTTTTCATTAAATAAGGTCTGCACAAAAGGCGACCATGTTCAGGTCTAGGCATATGTTTCTAAATTGTACAATATATTCTACTATTTTGTCTTGTTGCTGTAGGCTGACGGCGAAAGAAGCTTCTCTTTGCAACGTGACATGGCTGGACGCGGTCGTGGTCAGTCTATGCAACAAGTACGCCAACAAGTTGCACCTCAACAGCAGCGCGTGTTGCAGGAGAATAGTCGCCAACAGTACGTGATGCAAGAAAACCGCCCACCGTTGCAGTACCAACATATGCAAGCGACCAAGACTCATCATAGTGCGATGCAACAGTCTTTGAGTGCCAGAGCCTCTCAACGTGGGAATCTTGGACAGGTAGACTCAATGATGCATATTCTTACTGTCGAGGGTAGGGCCCCCCTACCTACAACCTAGGCTATGTGGCCAAGTTATAGAAATGTAGACCTGAATCCCATGATCAACCATGGGAATAGGCATGTAGGCCTAATACGAAAATCAAAATGTTTATTGCGTTTTGCTTCTTACATGGATGGGATGTCAGTGTGAACATAAATTTTGCCTATTCAATTTGAGTAGGCCTACTACCTATTATTATTGATAATAGGCCTAGGCCTACAAGTTTTTACGCAGTTAGCCTAAGCCCGCTTTGAGGACATTGGAACTCTACTAGTTTGACGGAATTGCTATTTTTTATCATTTTTTTTTTTTTTTTTTTTCCAAAACATCAATATTTTATAGGAAACACAAACTAAATGCGCGGAAACAAATTTCAAAGAATATTTACAATTAAAAAATTAAGTTTTCTCTAGGCCTATGTAACAACTCACAACAGACCAGGGCCACGCCCCGCCCACACTGTGTGAAGTTGACTCCGGTCGAGGAGCGACGCGCCATCACCACCATGGACGCGGCCTAGGCCTATTCCTACCGTGCTGAGATGCAGGATGTCTATGCTGAGATGTTTACTCACTGCGAGTAACCTTACAAGAACATAATAAAAAAATCCAAAATAGACTCATCACGTTTTTTACTGTTATAGTAACAAAAAATACTTCAAAACCTTTAACGTCGCTATTTTAAACGAAAATCCTATGTAATAAAAGTCCTTTTTTTTAAATAACGACGTTTAAAGGTTTTGTAGGTGGAGTATTTTTTGCGAAAAGGGATGGTAGGCCTCAACATAACATGGCTGACCGACAAGTGACTAGTGAAATGTGCGAGTGTTTGAGTACAATCTGTGAGCAATTCAAGCAAACTAAAAGTGATCAAATAAATCCAAAAGGTACTTTCCGCGCCAAATAAATACATTATTATATTCATTTACAAAAACGATAATAAATTTAATGTAACAAACAACATAACATAGCGTAGGCCTACCATGAAGTGACAGTGACATGTGCGAGTGTTGTGTAGGCTCAGGGTAGGGATTGCGTGTGTTATTCAATCAAACTAAAAGTGATTAAATAAGTCCAGAAACTACTTTCCGCGCCCAAAAACCAAGTAAACACATAATAAATATTCAATTAGAAAAAGGAAAATCATAAATTTAATGTAAAATAACATTCCCGTCAAATTAAGATTATACCGAGGACATTATTAGTGAATTGCTAGCAATTATTGCTATCATTCATTATCATAATTATTATTTTGTGGTTCTTTACTCTTTTGGTTAGCGTCTCTGCTTCCAATACAGAAGGTCCAGGGTTCCATTCCTGCTGTAGGCAGAAGTTTTAAAACTTCTGAAATCTGAATTCTACTAAACAATCTGTGCGTTTTACGCTCCCTATTTTTTTTAAATAGCTCTTGGCCCATGGCTCTTGTTAGCCTAGAGAGGCTAACACTAGGCCTAGGCATATTAGATGTACAAAGGCCTAGGCCTAGCCGTTGAATTTGGAACTATATTAACTCAAAGGCCTAGCCTAGACCTAGGGCTAGTCTAGGGAGGCAAAGGATAGATTCATAAACTTACTGTGATGTTAGTTTGGAAATGAGTGAAATGTCCGCTAGTGTTTTAAGATGTTGATTGTCATGAACGTGCAGCAGTTTGAGCCCCTCTAGACAGTTGAGCCTTAATAGTTAGGCCTACATAGCGCTTTCAAAATATCGCCTTCTTTTAGTGTGCAGTGTTTCCACACTAGCTAGGTTTCTTGCCTTCCATTTTTACCGCCAATTAACGAGCAGTTCGGCCTAGGGTCTTGATCTACAGATCGGTGTCTTGATCACGTCATAACGCTGGACATCGTAGGGCTAGATGTCGCCATTCACAATGTTTTGCAATGTATGCAAATTGCTCACGTGTAAAACCGCTTTCAGAAATATTCGGTGAAAAATTGTGTCACATCTCGGGCGGGAGCGCTCGCTCAGGCGGCAGAGTTTGCTCCGCATCGGGCGCTATCTTACAGCCACTCGCAGCACTAAATAGAAAGAGTCGATAAAGAAGTTTTACCGGCAGACTTTAAAAATCGCGGGAATTTGGAACCGTGGAATCGGCATATTTTTACGGGAGCGCTGAATAACGCCGAATGGAACAAGGCCGAATCGATCGTGTGTAGTGTACGTACCATGCTACTCTTTTGTGTTGGAAAAAAGGTTCTAGGAGGAAAATTGGCAAGTACACTACACACAATCAATTCGGCGTTATTCAGGTGTCCCATTTTTACGCTAGCATCACCGATTCTACCGATACCCAGAATATCGCCAAATTTTTTAGGGCATTGGTATCCAGGGTTGGGTAACGACGCGTCGCAAATAATATTCGACACGTCGCGTCGAAAATATGTGTAGAATATGTCAAATATGTAGAATATGTAGAAAATTCGCGTCGAAAATTAAATGAGGAATTTTATTGTATATGATTCAAATCCCAGACTTATTTTCACTAGGTATCCTAAAAACAAATGAACATTTTATTTTGAACTTTTAAGCAAGTGTTTGTAGGCCCTACTTATTACAAGGCGAGCTGTGTAGATGAAAGTGCCTGAGGACTCTGTCCTAACTGCCTGCCACTGAAAAATGACCTTAAACTGTCCCCCGAAAGCACTTGCGGATATTGCGCACATGCATTATCTCATTAATTTCCTGCGATGAAGCAAAGAAAATCGGCATCTTCACAAGATACCAAAGTCACCTGCTTTCCCGATTATAAATATATGGACAAAGCCAAAAGCCTCCGCAGATCCTCTTCCTCGTGTTTCATTAACCAAAGTCATCCCTAAAATTGTAAACCTATTTAATAGAAGCCTATAACATTCCTAGTTATAGTTTACATATTGCCAATGTATGTAGGCTAAGATAACTCGATAAGCACAATGAAAAAGAAAAATCACACTGATTTTGCTCAAAGAAACAATACACCATAGACCAACCTATGCTCTACCTCCCAGTAATTTTCGACGCGTCATTAATGTCATAAAGGGGTCATTCCATATCCGATCAACCCAGAAATGTGCAAAATATACCTCACCATCTCCGATTTTGATGAAAATTTGTAGAGGTCTAGTGTAATATACAATAACTAACATTACAAAATTTTAGCTCTCTAGGTCAACCCCTTTAGGAGTTACAGGGGGTTAAGTTAGGGGCGAAAACCCAAAATTGGGTACGCACACACATTTTGGATTTGCTATATCTCTGGAATTAATTGACTTAGAGAGCTGGGGTTTGGTGTTTTGTTTTTGTTTTGAAATGAGCTTTAAAGTATGAGGGAAGCAGTCAATGCTAAATTTAATTTTGCCTTTGGTTTTGTGAAATTCATTCTTAAGCCCCCCATAACTTAAAAAATGGTATTTTAATTTTTTCCAAAAAAATTGTTGACAATCCTACATGTATTTTCTTTATATGTTTCAAGTTTTAAGTTGGGATCATGATGGGATCAGAAGTTATGAATTTTTGAAGAAATAGTTACGAGCAAAATTGTCTTGTTTTATATTCAAATTTTGCTGCGTATAGATTTTGTTTTAAACCTATTTTTATTTTCCAATCAACATATTAAGTGCTTGGTATTTACTAGAGCTGCATCTTACAATTATCATGCATTTATCTTCCAAGTATAAAACTTGCATTGCAATTGGGAAAACCTACCTTCACTAGGGGAATACCCCAATTCACTGTTCTGTGAAGAGGGATCTACCCAGTTTCAGTCAAAGCTAAGTAGTTGTCTTGTCAACATCTAGGCCTACTATTTTAATTTTGTTTCCAATCTGTGAACAAGTGTATTTAGTTGCCGTGACATTGGATTATTTTAATAGTTGTTAGCAGTGTTAAGTGTTTACACAGTGTTGGGTGTAAAATGAACATTTTGTAAATGCACGCGTTGTTATTTTAATAATCATGAGTGAGAAATTTGTTTGGAGAAATTGTTGCAACCCTTTCAACAAAGCGAATCATTCTTCTAAACAGAAAAGTCTCCGACCAGTATTAGAATGGATGACTAACAAGCTTCCCACGTTGCCAATCGACGGGAAGATTTGCGACATTTGTCGTAGAGAATTGGGAAAACTTCAAGAATTCATAGAAGAAGAAAAACAAGAAGTACTTCAGTCAAGACCAAGCAATGAACCAGACTCAACCATAGAAGAACTGGATAAAGAAAGCTTTTATATATTCCATCTGAAGAGAGTAACAATGAAGGAGCAGCAGAAGAAGAAGTTATTGTACAACTTAAAGAAAAATTCAAATCATCAAACAACAGAAGTGAAAAGATTCAACTTTTAACAATACTACCAAAAAGTTGGACTAATAAGAAAATAGAACAAGAGTTTGGGGCTACCAACTTTATGGTGCGCACAGCAAAAAAGCTAGTTGCCAAAAGGGAATTCTATCAACGCCAAATCCCAGGCCAGGTAATACTCTAGATGAAGAAACTGCTAATCTGGTCAAGTCATTCTATGAAAGCGACGAGGTAAGCCGCCAAATGCCTGGAATGAAAGATTTTGTTTCAGTTAAGATTGGTGATCGAAGAGAGCACATCCAGAAACGTCTCCTTCTAAGCAACTTAAAGGAAATATATTGCTTATTCAAAGATAAATTCCCTGGCTACAAAATTGGATTTTCCAAATTTGCGGATCTTCGTCCTAAAAACTGTGTATTAGTTGATGCAAGTGGATCACATAATGTATGTGTATGCACGATCCATCAAAATGCAAAACTAATGCTTCAGGGAGTAAAAATAGAAGAGCTTACAAAAAATGATGAGACACCACTGAAAACATATAAGGATTGTATGGCCGTTATTAATTGTAACACGCCCACTCCATCCTGTTACTTAAACAAGTGCACTTTTGTGCCCTGGCATACAGAAACTCAGAGATCGTCTAACAAACTTGATAGATGACCAAATGATAGACACCATTGTTTATAAACAATGGATTTCAGTTGATAGGACAAATTTAGAAACACTGTCAAAATCCGCTGATGATTTTTTAGATATGTTGTGTGATAAACTTGAAAAACTTAAATGCCATTCCTTCATAGCAAGCCAACAATCTGCATTTCAGTCTGAACTAAAGGAAAAACTAAAGCCAGGGGGGTTCCTGGTCATTTGTGATTTTTCTGAAAATTATTCTTTTGTCCTCCAAGATGCCGCACAGGGATTCCATTGGAATAATGCTCAAGCTACGATTCACCCCTTTGTAGCATATTATAAAGAAGAGGACACTGTCTGTAATGTTAGTTTTGCTGTGATATCCGAATGCCTTGTGCACAACACTATTGCTGTACACTTTATTCAACGCAAACTGATAAGATTTTCTCACTCTAAAATTCGCTATCGTGCCCAAAAAAATTTATTACTTTTCTGACGGAGCAGCGTCGCAATACAAAAATAGAAAAAACTTTGTGAACTTGTGTTTCCATGAAACTGACTTTGGTTTTATAGCAGAATGGCATTATTCTGCCACATCGCATGGTAAGGGAGCAAGTGATGGAATTGGTGGGACTATCAAACGGCTTGCAGCACGCGCCAGCCTTCAAAGGACACATGATAACCAGATCACAACACCTCGACAACTGTATGATTACGCAAAAGAAAATATTTTGGGTATATCTTTTCAGTATTGTACCAATGAAGACCACAGTGCTGAAGAGAAGTTCTTACAAAATCGTTTTCTACAAGCACGTACAATTCCTGGAACCCAAAGCTTCCATGCAGCTATACCCATTTCAAAAAATAAAATACTGATAAAACACTTTTCAAGGTCAGAAGAAAGCCAAGAAGAGCTTGTGACTAAAGGTAACGAAAGCCAACTACTTGAACTATCCGACATTGTGGGATTTGTCACATGTGTGTATGATGGAAAGTGGTGGCCAGCCTGTATATTATCCGTAGACAAATCAAAAGAAGAAGTTACAGTCAGTTTTCTACAACCTCATGGTCCTGCAACATCATTCACCTTCCCCCAAAGGCCAGATATACTGCAAGTCCCACGAGAAAACATCTTAACAAAAATAGATCCACGGACAGAAACTGGACGAACTTACTTGATGACAGAAGAAGAAAAAAGCTGCTGCTACACAGCAGCTTGAATGGTGGGAAAACAGAAGTTAAACTGGTGGTAGCTGAGATAGGTAAGCTTCAGTTATAATTTGAAATTGTGTTATGTATATTTTGAACTTGGTAATATAATCTAAGCCTACGTTAAGAAATTTGAACTAGGCTCTACACAATTGGTAGCAATTTTGCACACAACCTTTTCTTAAAAAAATCATAACTTCTGATCCCATCATGATCCCAACTTAAAACTTGGAACATATAAAATACCATTTTTAAGTTATGGGGGGCTAAAGAATGAATTTCACAAAACTAAAGGCAAAATTAAATTTAGCATTGACTGCTTCCCTCATATTTTAAAGCTCATTTCAAAACAAAAACAAAACACCAAACCCCAGCTCTCTAAGTCAATTACTTCCAGAGATATAGCAAATCCAAAATGTGTGTGCGTACCCAATTTTGGGTTTTTGCCCCTAACTTAACCCCCTGTAACTCCTAAAGGGGTTGACCTAGAGAGCTAAAATTTTGTATTGTTAGTTATCCTATATAACACTACACCTCTGCAAATTTTCATCAAGATCGGAGTTGGTCACGAAAAAAGCTAGGTTGATCGGATATGGAATGACCCAAAGTGTAATTTACTATGTGTATATTCGACGCGTATAATACTAGGTTTAATACCTGTTTTCGATGTCGAGTATTATACCTACCCAACCCTGTTGGTATCAGTGCATCCCTATCATAACTGCAACGAATAAACGTCACTTACCGACTGGTACAAACACAGGAACAAGGAAAAATGGCTACATCTGGAAATGTTATTATTAAATTAAACATCTCATTTGTTATCTAGGCTACCCTTTATTTTGGTATTATTTAAAGAAATGCCATATTATTGCATTCTGTTTGCTGACTGTCTTTACAAAAAAAATTATGTTGTTTTTATTAAATGGGCCAATTCACTTTAATTTTTTGAGTTTTTAGATAGCAGATAGTTGATGTAAAACATCGTTTACAGAGTCCGAGTGCAGTTAAAACATGACGAAAGTTAAATAACAAACACGAGAAAAATATGGACTAGGCCTAGGCCAGGGAAACTTTGACAGTAGCTATGCGTGTGCAAACAAGTCGACTGCGCAGTAGGAAACACGCGCTGAGGCGCGCCGCCAATGCTTCGCCGACACGCCGGAGGCGGAGCATAACTGACGCGTTCCACACTAGGGTTTAGGTAAACTGACTCGAGTTATTATTGTTATTTGTGATTACTATTTCAATTTAGAATAAATAATCATTGATTTTGGTGAAATATGTGATAATTAAGTACTACGTTTTCGTTTTTAGAAGAAAAAGCTCCCTTTAATTTATGCCCCCAAAAATTACTGATCAATCCAATTATAGACGTTTACCTTCTAACAGATAGCTTCGGCGTGACAACACGAGAACTTTTCAAGGCGTTGGGAAATCAGCTGTTACAAATATCCTAAATATGGCGATCGCTGCTTTGTTGTTATACTTACGCAAAAGATGTATAAATCAGTTTTTGGCGTAATTTCCAGACAAAGTTTTTTTAAAGTTTGAAGTTTTGATAAAAACCAAACTCAAGCCTAAAAAGTTGAGCCCAAGCCCAGCCGAACTTCAAAAAAAGCTCGGCTTGAGCTTGAGTTTTTGAACGTTTACCTAACCCTATTTATTATTAGTAAGGCCTATTTATTATTAGTAAGGACTTATTAGTAGGCCTAGTAGTACTAGTCGGTAGGGCCTATAGTAATTTAAACGTCGTTTTTGAAACAAGATTTTTAATTATTTTTTTATAAAATACATTAAAAGGATTAGCCTATCTCATCTTGAAACACGAATGAATTATTAGTTCCGAGACACTATTTGAATAAACTAACAACCAAATCAAAGAAATGGCCAACAATTCCGCCGTATAAAAATATTTCCTGACCCCCCCCCCCCCCCCCCCGTGTTTTGGCCACGCCTCCTCGCGTGACGTCAACTGTGGGTTAGTCGCAGGCAAGCGCGCAGAGTAGTTGGGTTGGTGTCAGTTACGCACAGCAATCGCTGTTTGTACCATCTTGCGTGTTCTCCTTCCACGTTTCAACGTTATTTTTTTATTTTTGGATATGTCCGGAGTAAAACCATATTAATTTGAACCAGAGTTGAGTTTACAACAGATTGAAAAAAATAAACAAGCTGCGGCGGCAGCTAAGAATAAGGCAGTGGTGTTGAATGGTCGTGCGGGCCAAAACAAATGGTGTTTATGTGGATTTTGCCAATCTAAATTAACAGACATTGAATCGATATGCTGCCATGAGTCGGAGAAAATAATGAAAATCAAGGCTAGTGAATGATTACTGCATCACTATGCATGACTCATTTCGCGGCGTTACAAGCGATTTGGGCGTTTTGAATGTGGCAAAACACAATCTTGCTATGAAAGCAAAATGTGCAGCAACTAAAAAACAACTGCGTGAAACTAAAACAAACTATGGAGGCATATTGCTTATCAGAACTTAGTCAGTTGGATCAATTCGTGGAAATCCTCCGGGATGCACATTCGTATTGTCATTCCTTCCTGTGTCGTCTCGGCGATTAGAGCCGAGTTGTTTTTTAGTTGCTGCACATTTTGCTTTCATAGCAAGATTGTGTTTTGCCACATTCAAAACGCCCAAATCGCTTGTAACGCTGCGAAATGAGTTCAGAGTGGCTGAAGGAGAGGAGCCTGATTATTTTGATGAAGGTAAATAGTTTTGTCACACTGTGAATTGAGGTAATATTAGAAATTGAAAAAAAACTGACACCACACGTGTACAAAGCTGCAACAATGTTAATTGAACCTAGATATTTCTTTTTTTTCTCAATTTGTTTAATATCGGGAAACACTCCCGTTATCCCGTATGTGTAATTGTTATTATTTACTACAATTCAGAAATTGAAAATGTATAATGCAACTACAATTAAGAGGTTAAAATGTACCCGTCCTGATGGTCTAGTGGTTAAGACGCCTGTCTGGAATGCGGGAGATCCGTGGTTCGATTCCCGGTTGGGGCGGACTTTTTTAATTTCTGAATTGTAGTAAATAATAACTAGATATTTCTGTCCATCCTTTACTTATGATGACCACACATCCGTATTCCGTATGCCAGTTTATGCACGTGGTAGTGACAGATAGATAGCATCGATCCCTTCATTTGATTTTCGATATCGGTTACAGGACCCCCACAAACACAAAAAAAACATTCAATTCAGAAGGCCTACAAGGTTCAAATGCATTGTCGCCGTCGTCCGTCTCATCATCGCTCGAATGATCTTCGTCGTCGGAGTTTGGCTGAAATGTCTCATCTAAATGGCAACACCATTGCTCTCTTCTCTTCACACAAACTGTTTTCGATTACTTCACGTCTTTGATAATTACGTAATATTTCTCACCCCATCTCACACTGAACTTTGATTTCACATGTCGAATATTTCCTCCGAGCATCGGCATGATATTCAATCGTGGAAATATCACACTCAACGGTACTGCAATTCGTTTGATTCTTGCTTTCTTTTGTGTTGATTGTTTGCAGCTGGTTTGTTTGTTTGTAGCTTGATAACTGATAACTTATCCTCAATTCCTTCTAGAATATCTTGTATTGACTTTTTGGACAAATGTGTCGTCTTGCAGCAAAAGGGCTCGTTCTCTTCTGCTCCCAACAATCTCACTGATGCACAGAAGTTTGTTTTAGAACACGACTTTCCAATCGGGACATTATTCAGCCTTCAGTTTTACTCCTATCTCAAAATCGTTCTCAAGAAAATATTCTGAGCACACGCGCGTATACTTGCTTGTCACAAAATTTGCTCTCTTTACTCGATTCAACCACTGCTTATGTAAGTCTGGTTTTCTTAGTTTGTCAGGAAACGAATGAAACGATATATGATTATTGATTATGTTTACTTGAGTTATTGCTACACTTGAACACACAGCAATGGTTAACCATGCCTCTTACTTGAACTGTCGAGAAACGACTGGAAACTAAATGGTAACAGCAAAGCGCGGTAAAGGGCTGTAGGCACGATGCGGCAGCCGTGAACAGTACCCTACAAGTGACGTCACAACTGGTGCACGGCAGATTCAAAATCTGACGTGAAACACTTGTTTTCCACAGGGTTGTTTGGTTTTTCTTCACAACATGACTTAAGATGTTATTATCTTTCATCTGAACGCCACTTTTGTCAAGATGATATAGCGCCTTTTGAAGGGCTTCAAATTTTATTTGGAAACTGTTTATTATGTAGAATCATAGGCCTAAGAGCGTTTCGAAAAAAATATTTGAAAACTCCATGCAAATAGGCTAGCCTATTCCTCCAACATACCAGTAACACTCATAATTTACAACCCCTCCTAATGTATTGACTTGTTTCTCCAGCGGCCTGTCGAGCAACAGAGAGCTGCCGGGCTATCCCTGGACTCCGTGGGCTCTGTTGAGAAGAGCGGCATCATGAACAACGCAGAATTGACTGGGAAACTCACTGCCGAGTACACCAGGATGAGTGGAAAGATCGATAATCTGCAGGTAAGCAGTCACTTATGAACATTAGGGCTGCCCAACAATATCGATAATTCGATATGAAGAAAAAAAGTCAATATCGATATGGAAATGTACCATTATTTTCATTTTTTTTTTTTTTATCAAGAAATGCTTGGTGTGGCAGTGAGTTGTGGTTCTGCAGCGCTGTACCCCCACCCCCCCCCCCCTCCCACACCACCAACTACATATTGCTAGTCAGTTTGGCTTCGGGCCAAGACTCTTACTGCTTTGTTTTGTTTATGTTATGAGATAACAAGACCACATGTGCAATCTCATTCATATCAGCAAAGCATAAGGCAGCTCAAGTTGTTACACTACAGTAGTGTCCAGACAGAGTCAGGGAGAGAGAGGTAGAGACAGAGAAGTCAGTTAGCTTCTATCTCTTCGCGGGGTCGCCGCAAGTATTGTTGTGATTGTTCTTCATTTGTCTAGGCCTTACCTTAACCTTGAATGTGCCGCTCTCGATTGGGATGGACAATGGCATGTCTACATTGCCGGCGGACGGCCTTGGCTACGCCCGAAGAACGTAATAACACATTAAAAAACAAAAACGATATTGATACTCAACTTGAAAAGTTTGATATCGAATCACGATAACGATATATACCGTTTGTTCCGAATATAGCGCGATGTTTTTTTCCGAAAATACAATCTCAAAAACAGCACTCGCGTTATTTCCGCGCGCTTGCATTTGAAATAGCGCCTGAACATAGAACACGCCTCTATACAACTCCCGCGCATCGTCTGCTGCGCTTTGCCCCGCCCACCCACTCGATGCCACTGAACTCGGCCGAACCTTGGGCGAAACTGTCTGCTAGTCGTCAGAATCCTTGGCCGTGATCACATCGTGACCTAGCTTGACCTACATAGATTTTGTTCGTCGGGACTTGTCTATCTACGTTGCTAAGAGTCTACGTAACGTAATAATAGTGATGAAGGAGAAGATGAAATGGCTCAAGATGAACAAATGAAGACTGCTGATCGCGTGGAAAAGAAAGGTTCCTCTGCCTTACAAATCAGCAAGGATTGCGAAGGAGCTAGGCCTAGGCCTACGACGTAAACATTGATGACCAGGAATCAGACTGGTGAACTGTGGTTGACATGAAGCTTGTGCTTGGCCCAAACCTGTTAAAAACCATAGGCCTAGGCCCTAAACATTATTCAAAATGTTTTGTTGTAAGTGTTTCATGTACATTTTAATTTTCTTTGATTTTTTTCTTTTTCTTGAAATGATTCTGAAAAATTGGGGTCGTGCTATATTCGGAACAATACGGTAGGCCTATCCCTTTCGATATCGATATGATTTTTTTTATCGTTGGGCAGCCCTATTGAACATGACTTAAAGTTTGAGCTTATGTGACTCCCCAGTGTTTATTGTTTGTAAATTTATGCCTTTTTTATTAAAAAAAAAAATCTGTGCCCGCATCTACATTATTATGTCATCACATCACGCATCTAGCCGTCCAGTAGAGACATGCCTCTCTTTCGTTACCACTACTGCCCATGCCTCTGACATTTCGTCAATCGCCTCCTTTAATCTACCACATAAAAGCAAGTGGCATCTGTCCTGTACACCGTCGTTACATAATCTGCATACATCCTAGGGAAGACGACGGGTACCCGGGTATCGGGTACCCGCCGACGAAGTCAGGTACGGGTCTGTGTTTCCACTACCCGTTTACCCGTGAAACCGGTTCCTGAATTGAGGTGTCACATTGTAGGCGGAAGGCTAATGTAAACATGCACTTTCTCATATCTTTTGTGCTTAGCGGCGTTTTTTTTTAAATTATAATGTCCTTTGTTCATGCCGCCGACTTTTGGCAGTGTGCTGAGTATGCCCCTCACCCCCACCCCCCTCCTGCCTAGAACCACTTGTGTGATCTTCCAGAGATTATACCACGTAAATAATTACCACAACATTACTTATGTTTTCAATCTGCTAGAAGTCAAAACTTAAAAGCTATCACCCATGGTGATAAATCTTTCCTTATCTTGTTTACTCTCGTTCGGGCTCCATTCCCCCCTTCCCGCGCCGCGAGCCAACGCATCGTGAGTCTTGACCTGACTTGACTGTGACAAGATATAAAGCAGATGCAACGAACAGTGAGTGTTATCTTAATGGCCCGCTGCTGTTCCTCTTTCGTGATTATGAAATACTACTTCATCGGCACGTCATTGTTTATAGAACAGCATTACGTCTGAGATATTACGATAATTGATGAGCGCGTTTCTTCACAGTTCATTAGACACCCCACACGATTTTTTTGTGTTACTACCCGGGTAACCCGCGGGTAATGTGGACGGGTACCCGGGTCGTAAAAAAGTCGGGTTTCGTCATCCCTAATACTAATACATCCTATTAAAAAATTCCAAATCTATGGAGATGTTTTGCCAGCAGGTCATGCCCCGTCTCCAATCGGAACATTGTTGTTACCTTCCTTTGGTATGTTCCATTTCCCTTGTTGTTAGTGTAGGCCTCCCAGCTTTTATTTCTTGACTCCTCCATCTTTCCTTTATTTTAAAAATTTGAGCAGCTCAAATTCACAAAATCGGTTGATAACTAGGGATGTCACAGGGTAACAAAATCTGGATTCGGTTTCAAACGTTGCAGGAACCAGTGTCCCGAATCCGCAACAAGGTTGTGCGGGCAGCCTCCGTAAGCTAAGATCTTTGAATCTGCATTATGTTTGATCGCCTACAACGCGTTCTGAGTGCTCAATTGAGTGGTTATTGCCACCAGCTGTGAGCAGGTATCCAATGTTGCTTCATGGAAAGTAGTCGTGGTCACTGGTCATTTTCAATAATGAATTGTTTGCTTTTCAATAGTCTGCAAAAACTATACTGTTTGAAAAAAGCTAATGCCTAAGCATATTATTAATTTTTAAAACAATAAATGAATACTTCTTAATAGCCATCCTGCAATAATTATTTTGAATAGGTAGTGATTTGCAAATATTGACAGTCCAGTCTGACTTAACTTTTTTGTTTTTCTTTCCCACACAGCCACAACTACAAGCTTACTGAGGATTGGTGTAAAATTAAGTGGTAGATAAATAAATTGTTCAAATCAATAGGTAGGCCTTGTAATAAAATACATTGGCCTATGTCATGTCACTTTCAAAATGTGTTCCAGCTGTGCCTTAGTCGTACTGAAGAAACTTGCCGCGAGGCGGACTTAATGAAGAAACGGCTGCAAGAGGAGATTCTGCAGTTGCAGAAGAGTAATGAACAGCTGACGCAACAGCTGCAGAGTGAAGTCGGACTCCGGGACAACACTGAATCCAAGGTAAGCTGTTGGACTCTTGACTGAGTTTACTATGTTTTAAAGTATTATGCCAAGTATTAGTTAAAGGCTAGCTAGACGTAGATAATGTGGAGAAACAAACTCAACTTAAAACTACTGTATTTATGTGAATACAGTAGGTATAGGCCTCAGGTATATTTTAAAATATCAAGTTTTAAAGGTGGGGTGCAGCCTTTATGTGGAGCAATTATCAACAGGTATTAAAGGCCCAGTCCACTCTTCAAACATCATTTGAATTTTAAAAAGATTGTATGTTATCATAGAGATCAGAAAAAAATGCAACGAAATCGCCCGACAAGTTTAGAAGCTATTCGCGCGCCTAGTTGGCTGCACCCTTCCTAGCCACACGTCACTTGGCGTGAGTCCGCCCGCATACCGATAGCCAGGTAGAGGGTTGGCGCAGCCCACCAGTGTTAGGCGATCACTCGGGTAATGAAAACTTATAAGAAAACTGCATGTACCTTGTGCTTTATTGAGTTCATATTTAGTGTTACATATTTATGTTGTATATTGGTGTTGTTGAAATCTTGTGACAGTAGTGAACACGTATTGTGTCTATTCGGATGTTTAGTAATGCGCGTAATAATGATAGTGGCATTTCGTTATAGTATTATCAATAAGATACGATTTCCTTCACTACAATAAACAGTAACTTTGCAAAATACATTGATTGAAATAATTATACTGTATGTTTTTTCCTGTTTGTGTGATCCATGGTGTGATCGCCTCGTCACGATACGGCCTCCCTCGCGCAGACATCGCTGTGACCGTGACTGCATAGCAGGTAGCGGGCGATCGGCCGAGCTCGTTTCTCTCCCCCAAGTGACGTCACACGTAGTCTTAGCGCGCCCCGGTTTAAATGTAAATAAATCCGATTTTGTTCAACCGATTTTGAAAATTCTTTTTTCTACGTACTTAGAACAGTACATGGAAGAAAATAGCTGTTACGACTTCAAGACAAGACTGGGCCTTTAATTTTTAAATTGGAGAACACAACCAAACTTTGACTGTGTTTCAGGTTGAGAACGTTCAGAGCGTGTGCGAAATGCTGGCTGAACACTGCGAGCGAGTGCGTACCTCCACAAGTGGTATCGGGATGCTTGAGGCCACCCTACGCAAACATCAGGCCGACCTACAGGGACAGATTAGCAAGCTAGAGGCAGAGTACAACACTCTGGCCTCTCAGTGTGACAAGGAGAAGGCCTACCTACAAGAACTTGGTAAGGTTTCACTTCTTTACTGTTTTATTGTTGTTTTTTATTCGAGATGGGTAGGGCTGTGCGAGCCTAGAATTTTTAAGTCAAGCCGAGCATTTAAAAAAAAGCTTGATTTTCGAGCCGAGCCGAGCTTTTTCAAAAAAAAATTTTTTAAAAAATTAAATTAAAAATGGTTAGGCTACATAATTTCTAGGGATGTCATCGGGTACCCGGTTCTAGAAATTACCCGGAGCCGATTACAAGATCAGGGCATTTTTGCGACCGTTTTTAGGCTAATTCACGGGTTTATTATTTTACACGCTACGTCGATGCGATCTTTCCCGCGAAGCCTGCCCGCTGCCTGCATTCGATAAAGAAGACCCGGGGAAACTTCTTTGTCGACTCTGCTAAAGAGTAACTCGAGTTGACAACAGAGCGCGTTGTAAGCCAACACGTGACACCTGCACGAACTACGTGCGCGTTCGGTCGATCAAAACACTCAACTCACAGCTGACGAGAACAAAGATGGTCCGTGTGGACTAGTTGGAAGAAGAATTATTGCGATGTGACATGTTTCTACGATCACGACGCATTGAATTGTTATTCTGGCTATCTCCTTCTTTCCTAGGCTTATTTTGCGACGAAAGTTCAGCCGAGGGCGATAGTGTGGATAGGTTTTCCCACTAGAGAGACACGTATTGCATTATAGGCTAGGCCTATCGCATTCTACTGCGTCGATCCGTCGAGTCGACTGTTGATCGCTGGCTCAGGCTGCCGATCTTCCGCGGGAAAGTCTTTGGTTGAACAGACTGTCTGTAGAGTGTTGATGAAAATGAGCGCGTGTACTGCGTGTTTTTGTAGGCTCGGCTCGAATAAATCGAGCCTAAAATCAAGCTCGGCTCGGCGGGAGCTCAAGACTGAAGCTCGAAAAAGCTCGAGAAATCGAGTACTCGCACAGCCCTAGAGATGGGCAGTAGTCCTAGTCCTAGTTCTAGTCTTGAGAGTTTTGGCATTGGCCTAGGCAGCTACTTCCAGACCTTTTTTTGCAGGTACCGGTGTTGCAATATTGTTGTTTTGTTTGGTTTGCACATGGATGGCAAACCTTTGGTGGAGACTAAGTGAAATTGAGAGATTTTTTTGGGGGGGACACTCATTTTGATAAAGCTTTAACCATCACTGGCCTAGTGACTAGACAAATAAATGCTAGATTGACTTTAGAGTTTATACTTTAAACAAGGGGTGTGCGCAAATATTCAAAATTTTCAAAGTATTCGAGAATAATTTACTATTCGTATTCGATTCGATACTCGAATAGTACTATTCGAATTTCCGAAGTATTCGATATATACAAGTATTCGTTTTGAATTGGCTTCGAACTTCCCGCCGAATCTGAATATTTTAGGTATGTTACTAAGTACTAAGTAATTAGTAATGTAATATTGTCTTATGCAATTTACAGTTTACTGCATATTATTTGACTTGTATTTGCTTGCACTGCTAGTACAATAAGTCAATAAACCTAGAAAATCAATTATAATAATATGTATTAATTACTAATGTGTAGTACTACTGCATTATTGTGGGAAATATTCGATATTCGACTTCGATATTCGACTTTTTGAGTGTGTACTATTCGATATTCGTATTCGAACTCAAAAACCACTATTTGCACACTCCTACTTTAAACATTTGAAATTTTCACGGGAAAATGTTTGTAACAAGTTTTATATAGAGTGCAGCCGGTCGCCACCAAAATTTTATAAATCACTTTAATAGAGGTAATGAGGAAATGGTGATATAAAAATCCAAATTTCGTTTTATAAAACCCAAATTTCGCGTTTTTTGCGATTTCATTTAAATGATCAAAAACATAAGCCTATATCTAAAAAAAAAAAAAAAAATTAAAAAAAAAAATCCCTTTAAGCCTTTTAAGTAGGGATGACATAAATTCCAATAGTTAGAATCGATCATTGTGACCCACAAATCTATTCAGAATCGATTCCCAAGCAAAAATAAATATTTGTACGCACCATTATTTTGGTGGACTATTGCCGCGGAGTCCGTGATACGCGTCGTTATTTTGGCGGTCTATTTCCGTGGAGCCCGTGACGTCACGAAACGATGTACCGCCCGCTGCGCGCGTAATGTTCGGTCTGGACCGGCACCTCCACCATCCCCCCACATTTTGAGCTCTAAAATGCTTAATTTTGCGAGTTAATTCGCGTTTTGACCAGTTTTATACAATTTTGTTCGTTATTTCGCGATATACACGAGATTTCGCGAAATTCGCGTTTTCAAAATGTGTTTTTTCCATCTCTAAATGATGTAATTCGTCGACAATATTACATTTTAGGCAATAAAATGGATATTTTAAAAATCGTTATCACCATTTTTCACTACCTCTACACATTAAGTAAAAAATAGGGATACTAATTACCAACACCCGTATATTTTTGTATCCACGATCTATACCCGGCTACCCCCGGGTAGTAAATGTTTGATTTATCGTCATGGGTGTTGGTGATTCAGAAAATCATTCACAGTGGTTAAAGACTAAAGTACGGTATTGGTGAAAACTAAAAATAGAATAGTAGGCCTACATGTTTTTGTGTATGCTGGCTCACGATGTATGGGACCAAAGCAACATCAAGTGGAAAGTAATCCTGATTACAAAATTCTTTACGTGGCACATCTGTTGTAGAGCAAATGTTATCTCATATCTGGTCGCTCGAGGTCAAGCCTCACCTCTATCCCGATGCATGTACCCAGCCTTCTGCCTCCCGGTCTGCAGTATGCATTTCCGCAGTTCAATGGAACGTTCCTCCCACTTCTCCGCTATGATGGCCTGCCAGCGCCTTCGTCAAAGAACCAAGTATCGGTAGTACCTATGTTCATGATGACAATTAACGGTACGCACATAAGGCATAATTTGCACTGTGTCTTGAAGTGAAGCCAATGTGCGCGCACCTCCCTCCTACCTCATTCTTGAGTCTTTACTCATGGAGCCCACTGCACGCACTTGTTTTTTTTTCATGAGAAAAACATCACAAACGTCAGAATCACGTGGAAGCAAAGATGCGAGGATTGCGAGCTGCCTCGTGGTATAGTCGACAAAAACTGAGTAAGGGGCGGAGCGGAAGTCGACTATCGAAAGTAGTTCGACCCGTCAATATCTGTAAAGTAGTAACATTCTGTTTTCCCATAATAACGTAATTTTGCGCAACTAACCTAATTTTACATTTTTAAAGATAAAATTGCAAATTGTGTGAAGAAAACAATAAATAAAGGCGGATTTTCACTACTATTTCACATTCTCTATGAATTAATTCGAGTTGTGGTGAATTCAATTTTATTTTGCGTTATTTCTTGTTTTCATTTCCACGCCATTATCATGGTATGTGCCTATTTCGTCCAGAAATGCCAAGGCACAGAATATTCATATTTTTCGTGTTTTCAATAATGCGAAAATGCACTGCCCTTAATAATGATTGCTACAACAATTTTAAGGAGGGTTTTGTTTTGGGTTTATTTTCCAGTTGACAAGGAGCGCGGGGTGTCTTCTGCTGCGAGATGACTAGTGCGAGTGATCGAATCATGAAGTCAGAGCTAGAACTGAACGATGTGACCGGCCGGTTGAGAGTAGAACAGGAGGCCCAAGCCCGGAATCTCCAGCTGTTGCAGGAGCGAGAGATGAAAATCAAGGAGCTGGAGCAATTCAACGCAAACCAGGCAAAGAACTTTGAATTTCGGATCAATAACACGGGAAGCGCTCTAGCGGATGCTAATTCCCAGATCACCTCGTTGAAGCAAGCTGTAATGGAACTACAACTGGCGGAGAAAGACAATCTGTGCAAAATTAGAATTCTGGAGAATGATAAAAGTGCACATCAAGACACGATTCAAACGACGGAGGTGAAAATGCAGAAGATGGAAAACGCTATCGACACTCTTATCAAGGAGAAAAATGATCTGTTTCAGCAACTCAAGACGACAGAGGGGGAATTGGTTATGTATCAAAATGAAAAAGTCACCCTGTCTGAAAAACTGGAATTTGCTCAAAAGTCTATTCAGGGGTTGATAAACGATAAGGAATCCGTCTCAAACCATTTGCTGGCAGCTCAGAAATCGAATGCAGATTTGGAACAGGCTAAATCTGAAATTGTATTGAAACTCTTGGCGGCTAATGCTGCCTTAGATGGATTCACCTCGGAGAAGATTAAAATGATGAATGACTTGCAACAAGCAAACTCATCGATTATGGTTTTGACAGAAGAGAAAGAGCGGGCTAGCCGAGATCTAAGGGACATCAAAGATACTCTGGAGCAAGAGAAAGATCAAGCGTTGTTTGAATTGCAAGAAGCAAAGACTTCCATCGAGTTCTTGGAAAACAAAGGAAATGACATTAATGCAAAGTTGGGAGCTGCACAAAAATTGATAGATACTCTTGAAGCAGACAAATCCAACATCCTCATCCAGTTGAAGAGTATGGGGGATTCTGCCAAGAATGTGGAATTGGAGAAAGATGACATTTATCAGAAATTGCTCTTGGCCGAAACTGCCATGAATGCTTTGATGTTGGAAAAGATCCAGGCTCTTGGTCAACTGGATAATGCAAGGTCAACCATAACCTGTATGGAAGAAGAAAAAGATCAAGTTCTTTCAAAACTAGCAGAAGCGGAAGCTATGATTGATTCTGCCAATGCACACACAGATCGGATAAGTCTACAGCTTGATGAGGCAAAAACCTCTATTGGAGTTCTGGAAGAGCAAGCAGGTGAGGCTCTCCAAAAGATGGCTTCTGCAGAAGAGCGCTTCAACACGTTGTTGATGGAGAAGCAGCAAGTAGTAAATGACCTGTTGGAGGCAAACAATTCCATCGAGCAGTTGATGATTGATAACAACTCTTTAGGCGAACAAGTTACGTCCGCTTCAAGCAAGATAAACTCTCTGGAGCTGGACAAAGAAGATATTCTTCAACAGTTGAAATCTGCAGAGTCTAAGATTGAAACTTTGGAAGCAGAAATTACGAAAGACCGCAATCAAATGCAAAAAATAGAAGATCGAGTCCGGCTCTTGGAAGAGGAAAAACTTAACGTAATGAAAGAGCTTGAATCTGCCCGTAGTGCGATCGAGGCATTAGAAACCGAAAAAGAAGAGTATTCAAGTAAGCTACAGGAGGCAGAGACGACTAATGTTTCAACAGGAAAGAAGGATACTAAGAAGATTAAGGGCCTAGAAACTAAAATACAGACACTTGAGAAAGAGAAGACCAAGCTCACTACAGGGCTAGAATCCTCAAAAACCGAACTGACAGCTTTGAAAGAGCAGATGAAAGCGGACAAGGCAGAAACGGCCGAGAAGATCAAAGCAAAGGAAGCATCTGCCAAGTCCGAGAAAACTAAAGTTCTCGAAGAATTGCAGACCGTACGTTCGGCCCTAAAGGCGTTGGAGTCTGAAAAGAATACTTTAGACAAACGCTGTATTTCTGCAGAGGAAATCAAAGAATCGTTGGCCCGTGAAGTGGATGAGCTACAGAAGCAGGTGGAAGAGTCGTTGACCACAGTCAAGTCTCTGCAACAAGAGAAAAATGAGGAAATAATGAAGGCTAAGGTATGCAAGACTATTGTTATTGTACTAGTTAGAAATGTTAAGGGTGCGAGTACAGGTTGTTACACTTACGGTAAGTTGTCTCAGTATTGGAAATGTTATGAATTTTCTGTGAAAAATAAGGTAGTGTAGTGTTGTGGTTGCTATGTTTTGTTTTCGTAGTATTGCCAATTTTCCAGCCGAGTGGAAATTCTCAATTAATAAAGAGCCCAAAACACACACCAGTATTTGAAGAAATGGAACCCCCACTAAAATTTAGAATTTAGAAGCCACTGAAACCTATTTCACCAGACCATACCATACCATACCTTATGTTGTTGGTTTAGATAGAGCCTATCGGCTAGGTTATTATCACAATAATAAATAAACAATACAAATAAATATTTGTATATAAATATTAATTAATAATTGTAAATAAATAAATATTTGTGCACCTTGTCTCGAGCAGCTACCTACATCCTTTAAGGTAACTCGCTCGCCTTTCCCCAACCACAAACACATACCTTATGTTGATAATAAATAATAAGTATGTCTGTTCATTTTGCAGGATATCCAGAAAGGTGTAGAGTCTTATAAACAGGCCTTCAATCAGCAAGCCAAGGACATTGAACTAGAGAAAGTCAAGTACATGAAGGACGTGGCATCTCTTCAAATGGAAATGGCTGAAGTGCATCAGAAGGAATTGGCTCTGGTTGCCGAGAAGAAACGGATGGAAATTAAGTTCATCGCTGATGAGAAAGCCTGGGTAAGACCAACGTTGGGTTGACCTACGTAATCTTATCACACTTGTAGTGATGTAGGTATTTGTGTTGGTAGAAACTTTTTAAAACATAACAGACTTTTAGGCTTTTAAATTTCGGGAACTTTTGAAGGAGTGTGGTCCTTTTTTAGTCTGAGAAACTTCAAAAACCAAAGTTACAATTATTGGAGAATTTTTAAATTTTCTTTTATCCGAGGAAACAAGGAACAGTATGGCTCTCTGGCGCGCGAGTGAGGAACTAGAGAATCGGGGACAGGTACGCCCACCTGATAGGAAAACGCATTGTGAATCGCGTCAGTCTACGAAAATACTAAGAAATATTATGATTGTATATTTAATTCACCAAAATTGCAATTTAGAAAGCAATAAAATACAGTAACCAAATAGATTTCCATCCATTTCAACCATTTACTCATACAAAACTACCTGAAAGGTATTATCTAAACTTGACTTTTGGGTCTCGGCAGTGAATGTTGACAGGTTCTTGAATGAAGCATATATTTGAGACATTATTTTATCTAGCCGATTACACTACCGATTAATGTCTGTGTTTATATGTAAGCAGATTACACCAGATGTTTGAAAAATGGATTCAACCTCATATCGCCCTTCGTTTTGCACATTTAAATGCCTTTGTCAGCTCCGTTCACGCGAGATTTTTAGGCCTAGATTTGCTTTGGTGCGGTGTCAAAGTAGGCCTAGGGCCTACATGTTTATTATTTCGTGTAGGCTCTTCATTAAAATATAATAATATAAGAAGCTCGAAAGGGTGTGATGGCCTACATACGAAATTAAGTCTGGCCAGAATATTATTATTTAAGCCAGAGTTTTGCACGTCTGCTAGGCCCTAGGCTAGGCGACTTGGCTGTAAATGCGAGATCAACACGCCTAGACAACACAGCTGACGGAGCCTATCCAATTTATTGAAATAAATTGATAGTTTTGGGATACAGACTGGTTAATTATTTTCTAAATTTATATTTTAGTAACAAAAATTATTAGTTTTCTTCTAGCCGAGTCATTTGACACCTAGGGATGGTTGAAACTGGCAAGCAGTAGGCCTAGGCCCTAGGCCAAGCTAGGCGGCCGTCAATTTTCCGCGCTGTTCTCTCAGTTTATCACAGCTCTAGGCCATTAACATTTTGTCAAATTACTAGTCCACGCTTGCATTAGCATATTATACTACAAGGATATTTTATACTCTGGGATTAGTAATTGATGCTCTTTGTTTTAGATTTAGGGCAAACAAATCATAGGCGCTAGTAATTTGAAATGCAGTACGTGAGAAGAACGTACCCTATATAAAATCACTTATTCTTTACAGATTTTCATTATGTTTAAACTTTAACTATACCACAAGGTATCAACCTATAGTTCTGAATCATTTTCTATTATGTAACTGGACGTTTTCAACAGAAAAAGTAGGTTTCAAGATTGGGTCCATGCAATGTTAGCCAAGCGTGTGGACGGCAGCTATCCCCTTTTACCCGGCCATCTTGCTAAACAGCTGATTGCTCACTAGCGCTCCATCGGACCTTTTTTCTCCGGATAAGTTTCTTTCATTCTTAGATGTCTTAAAACTTAAAACAGTGTTGCCCAATGAAAATGATATTGATTATTCGATACAATATCGATATCGCCGGAAAATGGAGCTTATTTTCGATATCGATATCCTTGCATCTTATCGAAAATATTGCGATATCACTTCAAATGCTATTGAATTGTTATTCAGTATTCACGTTGATAGTTTTCAGTAGCTACTTAGTTACTTATAACAAATTATTTTCAACTCTTTTAGTCTTTTATAATAAAAATTTAAATATGCTACATTCACCATGTGATGTTTTAATTTTAACTGTTCAGCAGTGTTGTGATGTAGCATCCCTTTTTCCCCAGTCTAGTAGGCCATGTGCAACAGAGTTAGGACTAGGCTTAGTCTGCACACTACGGCGGCAGCGATGAAGGGGCGGGAAGAAGACAGTCACCACAGATAACTATTTATTACACTAAGACCTACTTCAGTTATCTGATATGGTCCATCCTCCATGCTCATGGGACTTGAACTTTTTTTAAATTTCCTTTTAAAGACAGTAACTTGGATAACTTTTTGTAATGTAGGTAAAGAATAAATGTTGATCTCTCTGTACCTTGACTGCTTACAGAAAACCGAGCGTGTCCGCCTAGCTAGGGCAGCGATTCACTACAAAAGTGAAGTGAAAAGGTTGAAGAACGAAATCGGCAAGATTAGCGAGATCAGTGCTGCCTCAAGTACTACAAGCCTCTTGCTCAAGGTTTGTTGTTTTTAAACTTTATATTCTCTACCTAAATCAATTCAATTATCACTCACAACAAGTAGGCATACTGTCATGTCATCTCTCATCAGTCATTCATCACTCATCACCAACCAGGGCCAAGTACTATTTGTAATAGAAAAACAACAATTTGTTTGTTACCAACATAATTCAAAATGCTGTTTGTTGAGGAGTATCCCCTCCTTCCCCTCACCCCATGAACTTTTGGGAATTTTACAATGGACTTTCTAGTTCCAATTGAAACATAGGCTAGTTATGTAAATACTGTAAGATTGGGTGACTTTTATTACCATATAGCGGTGTTACCTATTTCGATTTTATTAAATAAAACAAAAAATACACACCTCTAGCCGATCAGGGCTTAGAAGCGGGGTAAGCCGAGGCCGCTGCTATACTCAGTTACTCACTTGGTTGCGGGTAGGCACTAACACATCTACTATCATATTAGCACTTGCCAGTAGACACAGAACAGGAGTCCAGTCAGTTCAACGAGTAATCATGCATGTCATTTCAGTTTCACGATAATTAAAATACATGGTCTATAATAAATAATTATATTATAATAATGGTCAGGTAGAGCACGAAGGGTCCAAATACAATCTTCATTTATATTGAAATATTAAAATGCTGGTGGAATACGACGCGTCGTCACATTGAAGTTTTCAACATCATTGCGCCTAGGCCTACTTATCGTTTCCTGGAACCTGACTCTTCTACTTGCGCCGCACCGAGGCCGTCGCTAACGTACAGGCCGGAGACTGCGCTGCGAGTTGTGCTGTGACGTCACGCTAGTGGGCCGACTTGCGTTGCTCGGTAGCGAGGCACCATACGAGACTCGTTGCACCTACCCCGATCCAATGCCCATTTGACCCAGGAATAATTGTTACAGATTTTTTTCTTCTTCAGATATTGTTTGTTATGCATATCTTTATATGCTGAATGAAAGTTTACCGCTCTGCGACCCCTGTAATTACTGCAATTAATTAACGATTACAAATGTATAGTTATTCTTTAGGAGAGTAATTTTTCAACAATTGGTTTTGCCAAACAATTTTGTTTTATGAAAAAATAATGCCCACATTCGATCAATTTTTTTTAGGTATCGCAAATAAAGGACAGAACTAATTAATTTGTATCAAAATACATTAGTAATAAAGCAAGTAAGCAAGAATTTTTTTGCTAGTTTAGGGTTAGAAAATAAAGATGCAGAGTGCGTTAATTCGTTGAACAGATTTTATCTATAATGCTTTCCTTGCGTGTGTCTAATAAGCATTAATATGATAACACTCCGAAAGGCATGAATACTGTCAATATGGGTTGGGTATCAAATGAAAGTTAATGCTGCGGATACAAATTTGGATACAATATTCAAAACATGTTTACGTGCGTGTGTATATTATATTGATGTAATAAAATACAAAACTTATTATGTTATTCCAGTGGCTAAAAGCTGGCTGTGCTGTTATGAGTCTCGTATTAGATAATAACCGAGTTAAAAGATAATTGTTTGAAAAAATGTGTAGAGAAAAACTTGAACCTTCCTTCAACAATCCCGACAAAAATGACGGAGATATTATTTTCCTCTTGTTTGACTTTGTTCACCTAATGAGAAATATCATAAATAATTGGATTAATAAAAGACAAAGCAAACAGTGGTAATCCCAAGTACTGCACCCTATTGTTATTTAAATGTGATAATCAATATCTCACATGAGATTGGCTGCATAATCTATGTCTCATCTCAGAACAATTTACGAAAAAGGCATAGGCAAACATGAGATGAGAAACATGCGAGAAGAAAAGTCTTATATCCAAGTTATTTGGAGAGACAAATGTAAATTTTGCTCTTTGGTTATTTGACGAAAAGACAATAGCTGCACTTAAAAGGTGCACAAATCGGAGAGGTTCACAGGAACAAGTAGTTTCTTGAAAATTATTAAAATTTATTAATTGTAAATTTTATATAAAAAAAGTATATTAATTAGCATGAATAATGACTCATATTACATTATAATTACCAAAGAGTTAGTTCGTTTGCTGTGAATATAAACAGGATTATGCATTTTGTTGTGATTCTAACTTCTAATATAAGTGCAGTTAAAACGCTTAGAAAAACATCCAATCCAGTTAATAATTGCTTCAAATATAGCTAGTTTCATTGCAGAAACATTAACATACTGTATATACATCTACCACATAACCTAGTCCCAAAAATTGTGGAAGGGTCTTTGAGCGCACGCCTATCTAACAACACGCGGCAGATGCTGGCGCGCTGCACAGTCGGCCCACTAGCGTGACGTCACGAAAGCCAGGCTACGGCCTGAGAACGAAGTGAGTTAGCGACGGCCTCGGCCGCACCCACAAGGCAAAGGCCAGCCCCCAACCCATACACTGGCACATACACTGGCTTATCAGCGTTGGTAAGGTAGCTACAAAAATAAATAACGATGTTTACAATTTCACACTCGCGCGCGACCCGGCACCTTCACCAAAATCATTAATACTAATACTCGCACACCCCTAGAATAAATGAGTTATCTTCTTAGAAGTGGAAGAACTATTCATTGTTATTACTTTTAGTATTATTTTGTCACTGGAGCGTATTTTTTCAAGTAAAACATTATCCTTTCATACACGGTATAGTTAACAAAATACCGGGACACTTTCTCCCCAAAATTGCAACCCGGTACAAATACACCATTTTAATGAGTCTCTCGGGACACAACAAGTGTACTGAAAACGGTACTGTCCCGGTCAAACCGGTACATCGGGTCACCTTAATTAAGCGAGCGAAGCGAGCGTTTCCATTTGACTCTGCCGGAAAAATTAGTCACTGGTTTTGTTTTTTTTTTTTGTTTGTTTGTATGTCTCGCGATAACGTTCGAACGGAGGCTCGGATCGAGTTGAAATTTTGACCATCCGCAAGCTTTGTTCTCGATTGAATGCCATTAGTTTTGTGGCAAAATCGTTCAAAAAGTTAAAAAGTTACATTAAAGTTAATCAAAAGTTTTTTTTTCAAACTAACCGGCGACAAAATCTGAGATAGCCAAATCATTTAGAATGTCCGTCCGGTCAAGAATATGTAAATTTTATTTTGATCCGATAAGTAGTGTAGATGGAAATTACATTATAACAAAAGTAACGTTGCCATGGCAACGAAAAGACGCGCAAAGTTTCTTATGCACTGCCACCTAGAAGTAATCAAAATACTTTCGAGGAAGCAGTCTATTATTTGTCAACAAAGAGTAGTTTTCCCAAGGAGTCAAGGTCCTCTAGATCAGCGTTTCCCAAACTTAAAATATGGCGACCCGGTTTAATCATGCTCCTACTATTAACGACCCGGCTTAATTAACGCATGTTTTAATTGTCTTTTTTAGAAAGAATAGAATAATTGAAATGCGTGCTACAACAATGTATAATTATTATTATTATAGTTTGTGTAATGAGAAAATTATACAGATTTTAATTTTATTCGTTTTACATGCTATGGTAAATAAACAAAACAAGCTTACCATGACAGTCAATCAGCCAGGTTTAGTGGGATGTGTGGGCTTGATGATTCTCAGTCAGTTCGTTCCAATTAGGATCTGCAGTCGACAGTGCAACTCTCCTAATACTGGAACTAGTTTGGAGACGGTTCCTATCTTTTGTCTTGAGTTTTGTGAACCCCAATTCGCACAGGTAGGTCGTGGAAAACGGTTGTAAAAACAAAACTGCCCTAGCACTAATGTTCGGAAACTCGACTGCACATTTAAGCCAAAATGCCCATGAGGACAAACTATCGAACTCTCTTTTCAGTGACAAGTTGTTTTGCAAACCTATCATCTCTTCCTCTTCCTTATCACTCAAACCAGCTATTGAAATGTCACTTACACTTGTCAGTAGATAGGGGCTATGCACCCATAGCATACTCTCAATGGTTTGGAAGTGCTCCACAGTAAAATATTGTTCTAGTTTTGTTTTCAAGTTTTGCAGATGATTTTTAATTGTTTGCAGAACTATTTCCTGCATATCCAAATCCAATCTAGTATTGGATTCTTCTATTTCAACCATTATTTTGTTGAAAATTGGGAACATACTGAATTTAGGTGTCCACGCGCATTAGCCACAGCGAAACTGTTTTTATAAAAGTTCCTATCTTCTCTGTAAGAATAAACACATTGTTGTTTTTGCCTTGCAATTTTAAATTGAGTTCATTCAAATGTGTAAACATATCTGCTAAATATGCGAATTTCAAAACCCACTCGTCGATTTAAAAAATGCTGCATATTCTGGCTTCTTGTTATTACAAAATTGTTTAATTTCTTCTTTGAGCTCGAAAACTCGCGAGAGAATTTTCCCCCTCGAGAGCCACCTTACTTCCGTGTGCAGGTGCTTGTGAGAGGAGATCTTTAAACTTTCTGACAAAAGAACTTCAAAGCAGATAACACATTGCGGTTTTGAATTTTCATGTTTTTTTTTCATGTCAATTTTCAGTCTGTAAAACCAAATTTTAAATAATCTTTTGATTATTGACGAATCCAAGCCTCCTTCATCTTGGTTGTTCGTTCGACCACTGTAGATTTAATCCTTGGTATTTATTGAGCCTGTCTGTACGTGACTGACACAATAGTATTTCTTTCTACAATTTAGATGTGGAACCAATCTTTGGTGGGACTTGCTGTTTTGTACTAAAAGATAAACCCCATGCACATGGCAGTATTATACCGCGACCCGGCATCGAACACATGGCGACCCGGGGACCGGGTCGCGACCCGTAGTTTGGGTAACGCTGCTCTAGATGGCGGTGGATTTTATCCACAAAGTAAAGGTTTACACACGGGTTTACCCAAATACCTTGGCAATAATAAATAATATTGGAAACATGGCCCTGTGGACAGCGAACGTCGCAAATTTAAAAATTTAAAAAAATGTGCAATGTGGGTCTAGCTATAGCACGTGCTCGCTTATCAACGCGTCCAACTGAGCGTTTCCTAGTTAAAAACTTTGAACAATGAAGTAGGTCTACCTATGAACAATGATGTCAATGAATGAATGAGTTATGTACTACTAAATAATATATTAAATATTAAAAACCAATAATACTATAAATAAAAAAACACTCAGTGGTATATGTAGGCCTCCTTAAGTAACCGCAGTAATTTCTTCTTTCAGGAAGAAATGGTTTTAGATGTCACCCCCAAGACCAAGAGTTGCCTACGCAGCCCCAAGGAAGCTAAACGACCGATAGTTGAAGATGTCCAAGTTCTTGCCCCCAAGAAGAGGGTTATGTTTCAGCAATTGAACACTGAGAGTGATACGGACACAGATAACTCGGTTAGTATTTATTTAAGAGACCTTAACAAAACTACGCAGCCTTGTGGGTTGAGGGCTCTTAAGTATATTATTTTTAGGGATGCGATATGATAAATCAATTTATATCGATAATCGCAATTTTTTCGAAAATATTTCGCGATAATATCCTAAGGGCCGGTATTATAATGTCCCGCTAAAAGTAACGGTTAGCTATCTGGGGGATAGTGCTAACCTCCAGATAAACTACGAAGACGTATTATGAGGAACAACTAGCCGCTAAATACCTCCCGATAGTAAGCGGGGAGTTGGTACACCTTTGTTGTTGATTTCACTGTCTCCTAGATGTATTTTATACTGTTTCACATGCTATATAGATAGCAGTGATTTCATGTTGTTACCAATGGCGGGTAATTTGAAAAGTTTTGGTGCAATTACAAAGTACTCTGTAGAAGGTTGTCACAAACCTACACACATGATGTCGAATATTATTCAATAATAAAAAAATTCAAAGTTAGCCTAATATTTTTTTGTTATTATACAATGAGCATAATGAGCATAGTACAAAAGTATTGCTTGCTGCTGCTATTTAGCAACTATATCTGCACCATGTTCAGTTACATTTCAAAAGTAAATTTGTTGTAATATAGGCCGTTTTTAGGGTCCCACATCGTTGTTACCCGGTGCGACACTATTCAGATAGGTTATTAGGGTTTAGAGAAATTGGAAAACGAATGTCAAGAAAACTTTCAGTCAGGATTGACAATCGTGGGATTCGGACCCGTGACCTCCTGACACAGCTACACGCTAGAGCCACCACCGCCGGTAATTTGCAATTATTGTTATTTCGCCTTTCAATTCACATCTCCTCCCCAAGTTTAAGACAGCCTGTTATCTCAGGTCATAGCCTACTTAAGAGAAGGCCAGGGGTTGTGTATGGACTGGTCGGAGGCCTAAACAAATATTTCAGATCGTTGAAACATATTAATTTTTAAACCCTATTGTGCCTTTTATTTTGAGAGGAATGGGTGTGATATAGACTCCAACCTGCTAGCAATGAACTCAAATAGAATGTTTTGTATCAGAAAATAAACATTTTAACTAAAATTTCTGTACCAACATATAGTAAAGTGGTCAGCAAACGTGTAATATTAGGTAAAAAAATGCAAAAAAGTTTATGAAAATTGAACGAGATTTGAACCCGCGACCTTTCACTCAAAAAGACTTCTTGCTAACCACTACTCCAAAGTGAGCAATGATATTGTTGTGTTTTTACCACTACTTAAGTTGCAGTTTACCTAAAGCATAATTTAATAAAAGTTTGCTGTTTTCTATCTAGAAATACTCATTAAGGGTTAGAATAATTTATTCATGTAATTTGACCGTGTCAAGAACCACATAATCAATCATCAGAGCTACTACTGCTACTGTCAAAATGATTGGAATCCATTTTGAAATTAAAAGTGTGGTTATGATCCACCCGACAGTAGCTATCTGCCACCTAAACCAGGAGATAAAAAATCCTCCCGCTAACTAAATTTTATCTGGAGGTTAGTGCTATCGGCCACTCATAATACACCAAATAGAGCTATCTAGAAGATAAACTTTAGAGGGAACACTATCGGGACATTGTAATACCGGCCCTAAGTGCTTCTAGGCCTATTATTATCACGATACAATATCAAATATATTGCGATAATATCGATAAATCGCGCTGAACGGAGACGTTTTTTCCCTGTGATTCCGTTGAATAAATAAATAAAATAAATTCGTATTTAGAGTCGACCCACTCAAGTCATATATATAACTGATTTTCAGTGGGGGACAGTAAACCAAAGTGTCCAAGCCATATTTTGTTAAATATTCCTTTTTTTAAATTTTGGTGAGCAAAGTTAGGGGGCTGCTTATATTTAACACAGTACAGTAGTTGGAAGTTGTTTATGTGACATGTTACACCTTTTCTATATGAACATACCATCCCAATTTTTAAATAATCGACCTAAAAATAGCCAAAATTATGGTGAGTATTAGTTAGCAAATCCATCTCTAATATCGCTGTTTAAACATTTAGGCTTAAGCCAATTGAACAATTTAAGTTTTTAACCCCCACCTTGTTACCTATTTGCAACTGCACCCCTGCTTAGATGTAACCTTGCTTGTCTGTTTTCAGATTGTGACACGTTGCCGTCGCCCGAATGTTTCCTCGTCTAAAAAGGTAAATGAAGTAGGGCCTAGCTAGCGTACTCCTTGTAAGTTTACCTGGTTCGGAGAAAGTAAGCCAAATTTAAAGCAACTCTTAAGAGGAATGATGGACACTAAAAAAACATGCACATAGACAGAAATGTGGTAAACTCTGTTGTTTGTACCGTACCTAGTTTCTATGTGCATTTCAGTCATCATCAGCAAGCACATACCACACCATTCATACACTCAATCTAAGGGTGATGGCTTGATGGCATAGGAAACCAAATGTGAGCATTCAGGTAGAAAAGAAGAATGAGTTGATCATTGTTCATGGCCAACTAGGAAATGGCCAGGTAAACATTTAAATTTTAAATTTCATTTTGGAATTTTGTAATAATTTTCCTTTTTCCTGAATTTGTAGACTTGAAGGCTGTGTTAAGTTTTCCATTAGGTATTTTCTAGTTGATAGAAAACTGATAACTAGTTAACTAAATATTGGGAAGGTTACTCCAAAAACACTTTGTTACTCATGATGTTTTGTCTCCCGAGCATTCTAGAGTTGGGAGGGACAGGGAAGCCCCCTTACTGGTTGTGCTGACGGTGTGGCTCAGTATGAATGGTGTGTGAAGTACCGTATCGTCCCGAATATAGTGCGATGTTTTTATCCGAAAAAATTTCCTCCAAATTCGCACTCGCACTATATTCGCCGCCTAGGCATTTTCAATGCGTTTTGAGCACGTTTGAATATTCCGCGCAACGAGTTCCAGCAATGGCCGACGGAGCGCGAGTGCGCTACGAGTTCCAGCGATGGCAGCTAGAGCGCACCACGAGTGAGTTTGTATCACACGTTTCTAGAAACCTTGAAAAATCACGGGAAATATTTTAAACTCGCGGGTGGAAGGGGTAAGGTCAAACTCTCGCCACTAACGAGCGTGAGCGCTACGAGAACATGACACTCCACAAAGGAAACCCGAAACCCTTTGTCTCTAGTCACCATTGTTATTTCTTCCGTGTCAAATTACATTTGTTTTCCGTTTTCACTTAGCAAAATGAATAATAACATTGGCAAAAGTGACCATGTGGAACGAAAAGGAAGTGCCAAAGGTCAATTAAATCAAGGTAGGCAATGTGCTTATGACATGAACTTCAAATTGATGGTAATACACCGAGCAGAAGTAACTTTAAATCTGCAAGCTGCCGGCGAGTATGGTGTCGCTGAATCAAATGTTAGGTTGTGGCGTAAAAACAAAAATTGTTTTAAAAACGCGAACTCTACCAGAAAAGCCTTCCGGGGGCCTCAAAACGGCAGGTTCCCAGAAATCGACCGGGAAGTTGTGGATTACGTGCGAGAAAAACGCCGCGAAGGATTTCCCATAACTCGACAAGTGATATCTTTAAAAGCTTTGGAAATAGCTTCCAGACTAAACGTTCCACGGCAAATTTTCAAGGCTAGCCTTGGCTGGTGCCGACGCATGATGCAACGTGAAGGTTTGGCCTTGAGAAGACGTACGACACTCGCCCAGCGTCTGCCGAACGACTACAATGAGAAACTGTTAGCATACCAAAGATTTATAATTTCTTTATGAATACGTAATAATTATCTGTTGGGCCAGATGGGCAATGCAGATGAAACGCCTGTATTTTTTGACATGCCCACCAATGTCACTGTCGACGACAAGGGGGCGAAATCAGTATTAGTCAAGACTTCAGGAAATGATAAACTCCGCGTTACCGTGATGCTGGCCTGTATGGCAGTTGGGGGCTGTTTGCCACCTTTCGTGATTCTGAAACGCAAAACTATGCCGAAAAAAGAAGAATTGCCGCGAGGGGTTATTTTCCGTGTACAAGAAAAAGGGTGGATGACCACTGAGTTAATGGAAGATTGGTTGAAAACTGTTTGGGGAAATCGGCCTGGCGCACTTTTAAACCAGAGGGCTCTGTTGGTTTTAGATGCTTTCCGAGGGCACCTAACAGATCCAGTGAAGGACAGATTAACTCGGATGAATACCAACCTCGCCGTAATTCCCGGCGGTATGACGTCGCAGCTGCAAGTGCTGGACGTCGGTGTCAACAAGCCGTTCAAGGACAGATTACGTAGACAATATACCGATTGGCTCCTTGCTGGCAACCACGCTCTGACTCCAACCGGAAAAATAAAGAAGCCGACTGTAGCTCTCCTCGGACAATGGATTCTCAGTGCATGGGAAGGCATTTCTGCTCCCTCTATCGTGCATTTATTCAAAAAATGCTGCGTTTCAAACGCTATGGATGGGACTGAAGACGATGTGCTATGGGATTCTGATGACGATGATGATTATCACATAGAAGCAGAGAGTGGAAGCGGAGATGACGCAGCGAGTGATGACAGTGGCACTGACATTGAAATTGATAGCGATTCTGATCAATAGGCCGTTCCCTACAAGAACAATTCCACTGTTAATCAGTTGTACTGAGCGGGTCGACTCTAAATACCATATGGATGTATTTTATTAATTTAATTACGTAAATCTAAATAATGAACTAAAAAGTAAACGCGTGTGTAGTGAGACGGCGCAGTGAATGCGGGAGAACAATTCCACCGTAAATCAGTTGACTGAGTGGGTCGACTCTAAATATGGATTATTTTATTTATTTATTTACGAAACAATGAACTAAAGAGTAAACGCGTGTGTAGAGAGACAGCGCAGTGAGTGCGAGAGCAACAACGCACGACAACCTTCGTTCATGAACTCGTCACAGCGACTGCCCGACGGGACCGTATCGGCGATCGCTCGGACAGCACAGGCCACGGAGATACTTACCCCGCCCCTCACCGCTCTCGTTCACCACTCACACTCAAGGCTCTCTTCTCTCTCCTCTCCTCTCCTCTCTCGAGCGCTCGCGCTCAGTGACAGTGGATGTGGCGAGCTAACTGGACTCAAAGGCAGCGGCGATCTATTTGTTACGTCTGTAGCCTACGTGTTACGTACGATTTGTAGGCATGATGATATTTTTGTGGAATTGTCTACACCTTGCTAATGCAATAAAAATACAAAATATATAGCAAATATATAAAATTTGTTGTTGAGACTAGTACGTGTTACCATGGTGTTATTTACGATTTGTAGGCCTGATAATATATTTGAAAAAATTTCTACACCTCACAAATGCGATAAAAATAAAAAATATAACCATTAAAAAGTATTATTTTGTATTTTATCCTATTTTTTCCAGGTCCGCACTATATTCGGTTTTTTTCTTTTTTTCATAATTTTTTCTTCAAAATCACTACTCGCACTATATTCGCAGCCGCACTATATTCGGGACGATACGGTAACCTTGCTGATGATGACAACATGCATGCAGAATTTGCTTCTTGCATGGCCCTACCACAGGTTTGGTTATGTGTTGTGAGTTTTGTTTGCATGTACGTAGTTAGCTGATTTTTAGTGGCCACCATCTGCCTGATGAGTCCCAGAAGGACGAAACGCGTCGTGGATTAAGGTAACAACTTTAAATTAGCTGCAGTTGTCATCAGCAGGTGAAAAGTTTTGTTGCCCCCAGCCCTTCAGGCTGGGATTTATGTTCTCTTTGCTTTCCCAACCTGTCAACCCTTCTCCAATCTTGTTACTCAATAAAATTACAAACATGATTTCTCGTTACGGTAGTGTGAGTTCTTTAACTTGAACATACGATCTTTTAGAGATTGTGTTGCATAGTACTTTAAAACAAAAGCTTTACTTTAATGAAGTATCTAGCCATTGCTCGAAATCATTTCCAAAGTTATCAAACTCCATCCCTGAATGTACGGGTAGGTATAACTAAAGTTTTATGCAGGACAAACGGGAGGTTGTTATGTTTCATCAGCATCTCGAACATCGATCATACAACCAATGCCTTTGACTTTGTTCTAGATTTGCTACACTGATGACGCTGCTAAAACAGACTCGGCAAAGGGGACTTCGAAGCGAACATTGATGGACGAGCCTTATAAGTCGGTCGACTTCGAATCTTTGTTCGAGAAGTAGATTACCTCCACCCTTCAAGCACTTCAAGCAAAAGAACAGAATACTTGTTGGTAGTATCAACTTTCAAGCTATCTTCTGCAAGTCTAACTTGTGTGTTCATATCGTAAACGTAAATATATCTTGGAGACTTGTATAATATCCGGCATTGGTACATGCCTTAACCACTTGTCAATAATTTTAGTTATTAGTCAAAGTTCACATTTTCATTCACTTGTTGGTAGTTTCAAGCTAAATTCTGTAAGTCTAACTTGTGTGTTCATATCGTAAATGTATCTTGGAGACTTGTATAATATCCGGCATTGGTACGTGCCTCAACCACATGTCCATTTTAATTATAAAGCCAAAGTTGACATTTTCATTCACTTTGGTAAATGATCAAACGCTTTAATTCAGTACCTGTACTTTTAGCCAATACTGTAGGCCTACGCCTACTAGTATATTTATTTATTAATTATTAGTAATACTAATATATGTAAATTACTTTGTCATAGTTTCTCCCTACAATGTATGTAGGGGTTTGTTGTTTTTAGGTAGTAAGTAGTTATTTTAATTCAGTGACGTATGTTTTTGAAGCGGGCACCACACTAGGAAGTTTGAAAAGTAAAAAGTGGATGGTAAAGAAAAAGAGAACTTTTCGAAGCCGTCTCACAGGAAACTTTTGAGCGAAGAGAAAAGGTGAAAGTGTGGCATCATCTGCCGGTCTTCACGCAAAACTAGTAATAAGATAATACGGTAACATTGACGTTCACTGCAATTCCACATCTTCATACTCTGAATAAAATCCATGTTATAGAAAAACAATTGCTAGAAACTTCGTACAACCATTGTAAAACAACTAAATGTTGCTAGTATTTGACGTCGACAGCTAGAAATAATAACATTTATTTTGTTGCTATTTACTGTATTTATGCGAGTATAGGCCTCGGGTATATTTGAAATTGTCAAGTTCAAAAAGTGGGGTGCGGCCATTATGTGAAGCCATTTATCAATAGTATTTATATCCAAATCTTCAAAATCTGAGTGTCAAAATAAGGGTGCGGCCTTTACTCGAGGGCGGCCTATAAGCGAGTAAATACGGTACTCCCGACATGTTTATACACATCGCTAAGAAAGGTTGGTCTGCTGTTTCTGTCCGTCGGTTTATTCCACAATCTATACTCAATGTCAACAGAGTCGACCAATCACATTCAACTCTTCACTTTCCACTCCTCTCTTGTCAAACTTAGTCCAACAAGTTGGGAGACTTTTTACTCTCAAACTCTCCAGTGTGACAGCATTGTGAAAAGTCCCTCAAGCTACATTCTATGTCCACAGCTGAAAAGTTACTCTTTCTCTTTACTTTGCACTTTTAACTTTTTAAACTTCCTTGTGGGATGCCCAGATATACTGTCTATTATTTATTATAAATAATATAATTATTACTTCAAAGTTCCTGGTATTACCTGTCTGTATCTACACAGTACCTGTACAATATAGTACTACCTACTTTTAAATGCAATATTCATTGAACACACCGTAATTTTGAATTTTCTCCTCCAATGTGTTAAGAGAAGACCAAAGTATAAAAAATGATGGTAGATCAAGTAAAGTCGAGTTACAATTGTT
Source organism: Sweltsa coloradensis (assembly GCA_024449915.1). Taxonomy (NCBI): domain Eukaryota; kingdom Metazoa; phylum Arthropoda; class Insecta; order Plecoptera; family Chloroperlidae; genus Sweltsa; species Sweltsa coloradensis. The sequence goes on along the minus strand of JAMZAV010002806.1, from coordinate 43,033 downwards.
TGTAGCATTCAGAATTTTTATCAAGATGGTACTCCAAGTATTATGTATCAGTATCACTTTTCTTATTAAATTAATTATGTGTCAACTGTTAAGTGTTAACCATATTTAGTTATTAGTTACTCAAATCTAAGACTACCTTGAATGATAAAACAACATTTCGAGCGTGAATATAAGTTGACGCCCATAATTTCACAATTTGGAATTTGGATATCATATCAATCATCATAATCTAATCTTAGATTCAAGTAAATAACTAAATAGTAAATATGGTGGCATTTGTATGGTTTCAAAGACAATTGTCTACGAGAATATTGCTAAACTTGGGATTGCATCAGTTATGTATGCCCAAGTTTATTTAGTAGTACACACTACAAGGTAAAAATATAAAATTCCTGATCAATTATCATTTATCATATAATATAAGATGTTCTATATAATAAATCTCTATTATAAATGATTAATGTTGGCAGTAATGCCTAGACAGAAGTACCAGTAAATACCTAAATAAATACTGTCAAATAGAGCTCACATAAATCTTATCTTGTACTATGTACCATGTCATGTAGTAGACCTACAAAACTAATAAAACATGTTTTTGTACCTTGAAACGTGAATTACTTTTTATTCCATGAGTGTGTAAAGTGTTCATGTAAAAGTGCTGGAAGTGTCTGGATTAGTGATGTGGGTTTTCCGGAAAACCGCAATAAAATACATCAATGGTGTCCTCTATAATTATATCATTCATAAAAAGAATGCAATTTATTCATTTCATGTCTTTGGTGACATCTTAGGCCTAATTGGATGAGCAAAGCGAAGACTTCAATTTCACTGACCCCCCCAAAAAATTTAGCTCTGGTGTTTTTTTTGTTTTGTTTGTTTTTGTTTTTCTGTCTGTTTGTTCGCACGATTCCAGGCAAACGGCATATGCGATCTTGATGAAAATTCAATTGGGGGGACCTTCATTTTCTCTGAACTTAGACTTGCCACGTTTTTGGGTACAATCGAAGAAATGTTTCTCATGAATATCGTACTTTTACGATTTTTTTTTTATTTTTAGTGCGATATTTTCGTGACATTTGGCCGATTCTGACCAAACGGGTGGGGCTACAACATTCATATTTCACATGGATATTAAGGTTACGATGATGTAGTACCTTTTGAAAAAGTTAAAAAGTTAGCCAGAATCCATAGAAATAAAGGTTTTAATATGAGTTTTTTTTAGGTTTATAATAACAATTAAGAAGTAACAATAGAAACTTGACAACAATCACCTTCACTTCAATGCATTCAAAAAGCACTTGCAAAGGAAAAGTGGTCCTACGCAAACTAAAAACTTACAAAAAAGCTCATCCATCAACGCGGCGGGACTTAAGCGTTTTCCTAGTACTTATGCATTCACTTATTAATTGGATGAGCGAAGCGAAGACTTCAATTTCACTGACCCCTCAAAAAATTTAGCTTTAATGTTTTTTTTTGTTTGTTTGTTTTTCTGTCTGTTTGTTCGCACTCTACCGGGCATCAAATGGCACATGCGATCTTGATGAAAACTGGAGGGGACCTTCGAAATCTCGGAACTTAAACCTGCCACGTTTTTGGGTACAATCGAAGAACTTATTTATTTTTATTTTATTTTTTTATTTATTTTTTTTTTATTTTTTTTATTTATTTTTTATTATTTAATTATTTTTTATTTATTTTATGAATATCGTACTTTTATGATTTTTTCCCGATTTTTAGCGCGACATTTACGTGACATTTAGGCTGATTCTGACCAAATGGGTGGGGCTACAACGTTCATATTTTACATGGACATTAAGGTAATGGTGATGTATATTGCTTTTTGAAAGAAAAAGTTGAAAAAGTTAGCCAGAATCCATATAGAATAAAGGTTTTAATATGAGTTTTTTTATGGTTTATAATAAAAATTAACAAGTAACAATAGAAACTTGACAACAATCACTTACAATGCGTTCAAATAGAAATTGCAAAGGTAAAGTGGTCCCACGCAAACTAAAAACACAAAAAAGCACATCCATCAACGCGACTAAAAAAAGCGTTCGCGAAGCGGCCTAGTCTAATAGAATGACAAACTATGTAGGGCCTAACTCTTGTACAGACTACTATTGACCCCTGACAAGCGACAGCTGATGCTTGGAAATTGAGTTTAGCACAACTAGTCAACCAGTACAATTTTATAATCTTAGAACACATGTTATGTCCTGGTTGTTATTGACAAATAAAATTTAAAATGATAATGTTAATATTTATGAAGATGGAAAAAATGTTCCTTCCTATATCCCTATAATCTGGATATCTGGATTAGTAATATCTTCAGTAAATACTAAATAGTAAATATAATTAAATGTATTAGTATCTCCTTTTGAACATTGAACCCGCAATACCTATTTCAATAATCATTTTGTCACTTGGTCAGATCCCAACCTGGACTTATGCATTCTGATCTGAGCAACCTGCAAGGGTACGAATACCTGATCCCGGATTACTTATCTAGGTGCCCGTTAGGGCGCCGCAGCCAAGCCGCGGTGCGGTGCAGAGTTGGGGTGATTTCGAGGTGTCACCCAGCCGTCATGAAACGTGATGTGAACTTGAAAACTATCAAAATCGAGGGGATTTAGGTACCCGACAACACATGCCAAATTTGGTTGGGGTACGAGCATTCCTTCTTGGTGAAAATATGACTTGAAACATGCTCAAAATCACTTTTAAGGACGTTAGTTACTATACTGGCTACTACTACTACTACCTATCTAATTCGTCAGTTTCAATTGCCCAGCGATTCTGACCAAACGGGTGGGACTACAACGTTCATATTTTACATGGACATTAAGGTAATAGTGATGTAATTCCCTTTGAAAGAAAAAGTTTAAAAAAATTGCTGGAAGGCTTCCAAATAAAGGTTTTAAAATAAGCCTTATACAGGCATACAATCAACAAGTAACTATAGTTACGTGACAATAATCGCCTACATTGCATACAAAAAACAAGTCTTTGGACCACTATATATTTTCATTCTATTGTTAATTGGTAAAACCATAGCAATTAAATCGACTTTGATAAATTTATTATATTTTAACAAATAATTTTGCAATGGAACTTGAAAAAGTAATGAGATCCCACACATAACAAAAACTTGTAAAAATACAGCCAAACCTTACACACTCAAAAGAAATGAGATCTAAAAAAAGGGCCAAGCTCATCTACCCTTTCACATTTGCGCATTCTTAATTCATAAACGTACAGTGTCCCGTAACAACATCCTTGAAAAGCTTGGCAAAATAGAATTTGCATGACCATTACGTTAAAATTAACTAGGAAAACGCTAAAGTCCCGCCGCGTTGATGGATGAGCTTTTAAAGTTTTAAGTTTGCTTGGGATATCTTTACTTTTGCAAGTGCTTTGTTTTGCTGCCTACGCATTGTAGGTGAATGTTGTCAAGTTTCTTTTGTTTCTTGTCAATTGGTATTATTAACCGTAAAAAACTTATATTAAAAGCTTTATTTCTATGGATTCTGGCTAACTTTTTCAACTTTTTCTTTCAAAAGGTACTATATCACCATAACCTTAATGTCCATGTATAATATGAACGTCGTAGCCCACCCGTTTGGTCAGAATTGGCCCAAATGACACGAAAATATCGTACAAAAAACCAAAAATCTTATATCAAAAGCTTTATTTCTATAGATTCTGGCTAACTTTTTCAACTTTTTCTTTCAAAATGTACTAAATCACCATAACCTTAATGTCCATGTATAATATGAACGTTTTAGCTTCACCCGTTTGGTCAGAATTGGCCCAAATGGCACGAAAATATCGCCAAAAAATCGAAAAAAAATCGTAAAAGTACGATATTCATGAGAAATATTTCTCCGATTGTACCCAAAAAACGTGGCAAGTCTAAGTTCAGAGATTTCGAAGGTCCTGTCAAATTTTCATCCAGATCGCATATGCCGTTTGCCCGTTAGAGAGCGAACAAACAGACAGAAAAACAAACAAACAAAAAAACAAAACAAAAACACCCGAGCTAAATTTTTTGGGGGTCGGTGAAATTGAAGTCTTCGCTTCGCTCATCCAATTAGAAAAAAAGAATTTGGATGAACTATTACGTTTAAATTAATAGTTGCAAATTCTATTTTGCCAAGCTTTTCAAGGGTGTAGCTACGTTTATGAATTAAGAATGTGCAAATGTGGAAGGGTAGATGAGCTTGGCCCTTTTTTTTTAGGTTTCATTTCTTTTGAGTGTGTAAGGTTTGGCTGTATTTTTACAAGTTTTTGTTATGTGTGGGATCTGGTGACTTGTGAGAGAGGCAGTACCGGTACAGCACATATCACTATGTCTATAGGTTTGTTTGCCTGTGTTGCACTGCACTGCGAGTTCAGTTCAGTACAGTAGTTCATCCAGTGCAGTCGTTACTGGTGAATAATAAAAGCTGTCACTGACAATTTGTTTTCTTTTTAAACATAAATCTACTAGGAAGCTTCGCAAACGCTTTTTCAGGCTCGTTGTTGGATGAGCGTAATTGGTGCTTTGAGCTGCCATGTGTAATGCAGATGGTATTTAAATTGATTTCGTTTTCCCATTGCTATAGCCTGCGAGACACGCTTGGTAATATTGTTTTAATTTTTACGATGACGACATGAGGATCAGGGGCGCACATTACATTACACACTACATTACAATAGAATTAGGCATGTAGTTGTTATAAGTCGAAGAATTTTTTTTTAAAGCGTAAAATTGTGATTTTCATGAGAAATATTTTTTCGATTGCGCTCAAATTTCACACGAATATATTAATTCATAAAATTAAGGTTCTGTGAAAAAATCATTACAATCGGATAGAGCATGTAGGTGTTTTAAGTTGAAGAAATGTTAAAAAAATCGTAAAATTGCAATTTTCAAGAGAAATCATTTTTCGATTGCGCTCAAAAACGTGGCAGTTCTAAGTTCGGAGATTTCGAAGGCCTCCAGAGTATCGGTTTAGCCGGAATCGTGTTAACAAACGCACAAAAATACAAACGGAAAAAAAAGAAAGAAAGAAAGAAAGAAAAACATTCCGGATTTTTTTCTCCAGTGTAGTGGAATGGAATCTTCGCTACGCTCATCAATTAAACGTATTCTTATACAGACGTACATTCACACTCAAAAATGTAATTTGTTTCATCTTAGTTAAAAGATGTCTTTGATAGATGGAAATTCTTGCACTGGCTACAGAGCGCATGCAGAAGTTCGTGAACTTATTGCATTAGTTCAGTCTGCACTTTTCAAACGAACGGCGACCATCTTCTTACACAGCTACAGGCGAACGGTGAAAAGTGTAATGCAGTACTTCATATTCGCGCAGAAAGTGCAGTACAGGCGAATGAATCTTGTACCACATCTGTGCTTGTACTAAGCTAATTTGACGGGAATTGAATTGAAGGAAAATGACTGGGAACAATAAACTTCTTAAGAGGAAGGGATACTCGCGAAATTAAAACCACGCGAAATTACAGTATTTTCGTGATATCTCGAGAACGATGCAAAATACCTAAAAACTGATTGCAGACAGCCCTGTGGTTTTGGTAGAACTATAGCCTGTACGAAAACATATTGTAATGTGATGGTAATTAAGTTTTTTATTTGATATATTTAATTAATTAAATGCATATCTTGTACAAACCGCACCGATTATTATATTTGAATATTTTTTCATGCATTATATTGCTCTAATAAAACCACAGGGCTGTCTGCAATCAGTTTTTAGATATTTTGCATCGTTCTCGAGATATCAAGAAAAAACTGTAATTCGCCTTGTAAAAGATATTTTTCAATATTTCCACAAATTTAAGTTTACCCTGGATTACCACAGCTACAACGGTTAGGTCGGTATTTATTCTGAAAGAGCACATGAATGAAAAATCTTCTTTTGCAACATATTATCAAAATGCATAATATTATTGAGATTAAAGTACGGTAGTGTTTCCAATTCAATAAATAAATAAAAATTACAAATCAAAAGGCATATTATTTAAAATATTTGGTCGCCTGTGGAAGCCTGCTAAACCAAAAAAAAAAAATTGACTAAATATTGCTAATTAATTCGTTATGAATGTAATATCATCTACAAAAATTTGACCAAACCACCATGACTCGAGAAAAAAGTCAAACTATGTCATTTTCCAGCCAAGTCACATCGGCAAAAATCAACATTGTCATTCTTTATGCCCCATTACCTTGGATGATTCTTGTCACAAAAAGTAATTGCCAATTAAATGATGTTCTTTCCTGTTAATACACAACGTTTTATTTGTGTAATTTGAGTATTTGACTTGACCTCGTTTAGTCACAATATGGTGATTACTATGCAAGAAGGGGTGTAAATAAATAAATAATAAAAAAAAAATATTTACAGTCTACTATACTCAATACAATCACATATCTGATTTTCAGTGGGGGGTATTAAATGTTAGGCAGACCGAGCCAACCCTGTAGGCGCTCAGCAAACAATGACCAACTAGAGACAGGCGTATTAAAGTAGGAAACACCAATTTTATTTGTTAGTATGTATTTTGGCATGTTTGAGCAATCATAATAATATGTAATCCGAATCGTAAAAGGCGATTCAAGAGATAAAGTCCTTCTCGCAAACATCAACTAGTATGTAAGGAAGTATTTTACTCTCTGAAACTAGAGGCGAGCTCTGGCAATCGTATTCAAAGATATCACCCCCTCCCCTTGACGACCATCACCGGTAGATTGCTGATCTGATTTGCATGATCATCATACTAGATCTGCTCAAGATTTTTACATGCCTAATCAAAATAAGTGCTGTGGGCAAAAATCCCTGTTTGTAAATGGATTAAAAAAATTCAATGAGTTACCTAAGAATCTAAAAATGTTGGTGGGTAAAAAAACAAACTTCAAAAGTGCTATACAACAATGGGTGCAAATTAAGTTTCCACTTGTCTAAAGAAGAAATATCAAGTTATGTACAACCAGAAAAAAATAGCAGAGTCTAGCTGCTAAAAAGAAGATTATACTACTACTACTACAGAAAGTGGTTGAAGTCATTTTTAAGGTAATAATAAATTGATTTAAATGCCCGCGGACATTCATGGACTGGTATTTGCACATTCTCATGCAATAATAATTTAGCAACGTGAGGAAAACTATTTTCCCATCACCGTATTTATCCTAGTCGATAAAGAAGTCGCCCGAAACTTCTTCATCGACTCTGGTGCACTGCCTTCTAGTAGAGCGTCGTCCGCCAGTTTTAACATCTCTTTATCAAGGGCTTTGGCGATTTTTCTTGATGTAGCTTGATTTCATTGTTGTAAAAAAGACGCCACTTTTGGGAATTTGGGCTCGACTGATAAAAATTTCGCTTCTCTTTTTGTCTTCGTGTTTGAGTGTTAATATCATTTGCGATATAATAATTCTTTATTCAACATGCGTGAAATTTGCCATCTTCAAGCTGGGCAGTGTGGTAATCAAATTGGGGCTAAGGTAAGTTTTCTAAAGTGAAATTCAAAGTTGGGCTAGTTGGCTTGTGCATGCTTGGGCGTAGGGCTAGGCCTAGGTTAGCCATACGACGCCATGCCAGGGCTTATCATATCGGCCGAGCATTCCACTTTTAGAATAGAACCAATTCGTATTGACTATTCAATCGATCTCCCTATTTGCTAGGCTTCTTGATTGATGGTCGATCAGTCCAAATAATTAATTTTGAAACTAAGCCTCTAGTTCAAAAGCGGATTTGCTAATTTATATCAAACCTTCAGTTTGCCCGTGGTTGTGTGTGACGCCAGCGTTCAGAGTGGAAATTATTAGGATGGGGGCTAATGAAGGCTAATTATTTTTCATGATTTTCGTAATGTAGGGCAGGACTAGGCCTAGGCCTAGTAATAGGCCATCTCGTTCACGACCAAACTATTGTCTATTTAAATCACATAATATCTCACGAGAGGCAAGCTCGGGCCTACCATTATGCGATCCCTACGCCACTTTTTTCAGGATTCCGTTTCCGTCCCACATATAATGGTCCTAGATAAAAAAAAACTCGGGTCTCGTGTTATTTTCTTACCTCGAGCTCCTGGACTTCAGGTTCTGACCTGATATCGGCAGTCACGACTGAAGTTTTCATCAAAGGTTTCTGCCTGGGCTTGGGTTTCATTTGTCCCAGAGCTAAATCCACCTCACAAACATCAGCTAGGCCCTAGTGTAGGGTTCGTAGGGCAGTATTTTACTCCCCGAAACTACATGAGAGCTCTGACGGTCGTCGTTGTTGACACGGCGCCTTGACGAACACTCCAACGACGAACGAGACGCACGAACACAAAGACGACCACGCCGTGAGAACCTCTCCGCCCGCCTTCCTTCCTTGTTAAGCATATGTCTTCCCTGTGTCCCCTCGGCTGAATGTCGCATTACGACCTAACGGTTGACGCGTCCTTAGCATTCCTCTGTTGGTTGGAAAAGGCGAGAAAAGCGTCAGATATCTTCTTGCAAGTAGAACTGCCGGGTACATCACTCTATGCTCTGTGACTGTAGGCGCTGGCGTATCGTATGGATTTTGTATGCATTCAATGTGCTTTACAATATGCAGGTCTATGTCCTCCCAAAACAATTAGGTCCGGGGTAGAATTTAGCTCTGGACCCTCCCCCCCTCCCCCCCCCCCCATCCCGAGAGGATCAGCGTCTACTTCAAGTTCAAATGTTTGTTGTTCTACTGTTTCTAGTTCTGGGAGGTGATCTCCGACGAGCATGGCATCGACCCCACGGGCACCTACCACGGGGACTCGGACCGCCAGCTCGAGAGGATCAACGTCTACTTCAACTACTTGTGTTACTTGTTATGCTCACGTCAGTATTAAACGGGCTGTGTACTTAGCATTAGTGAGACCTCATCTCCTTTACGCCTGTCCAGCATGGGATCCCACATCAGATTATAACAAAACAAAATTGGAGCGTGTACAAAGTCGAGCAACGCGCATTATAGCTGCAAGGACAAAATTTCAAAGTGACAGTGCTACTGCAAGACGTACATCTTTAGACATTCCATTGCTAGAAAGTTACAGGAAAAAAGTAGAACTGCAATTTCTATGGGGAATGTTACACGGTACTATTGATCTGGACTCATACGCAAGATTGCAAGTCTGTAGTCGAGGAGCAGAACTTGGTAGAGGATTAATTCTCAAGCCTCCATTTGCAAGAACAACAGCTTACCAAAATGGTTTCTACTACAGGACTTGTAATAATTGGAATGCTCTTCCTTTGGAGTTAAGGGAGATTTGCTCATTAGACTCTTTTAAATCTGCCCTAAGCACACATGTTTTTGCATTACAAAGTTAATTCTGCAGTTTCTTTTTACTGATTCATTTTTATAGTAATTCATTGAAGTGTATATTTATTTACTTATTTTCTATATTTTATAGGTTTACTAATGATTGTAATAATGTTGTTATCTTTTATTATATTTATTGTTATAAGGTTGCCAGTCACCAAGTGTGTTTGGAGCTCTGCTCTTTTCTGCCATTATCGTGATACTTTTAAACAATGAATGTGTTACGGAACAAATAATAATAATAATAATAATAATAATACTGTTTCTAGTTCTGGGAGGTGATATCCGACGAGCATGGCATCGACCCCACGGGAACTCGGACCTCCAGCTCGAGAGGATCAACGTCTACTTCAACGAGGCAACAGGTAATGTTATACCTCGTGTACGCGTGATGATCCTTGGCCTACACTCCAACTGATGTTGGTTGTCCAGACTTATGTTGTAAGGTTGTGAATGATGGCTTGCCCGCAAAAGAAAATAGATTCTATCCATCGTGTTGACGTCCTAAATAGCATCGGTTTGGGTTTGAACACTTTGAACCCTGGGAAGGACCAACATTCACCTGGTCACACCGAAGAGTTGGCTCGGGCGCTAAGCGCTCGACTCTGATTCAGGCGTCCCGGGTTCGAATCCCGTGAGACCGGCAATCCTGACTGACATGTTTTTGCGGAGGTTTTCCTCAGTCGTTAATGCTAATGCAAGGTATTGAGTCCTTTCAAACAGCCCTCGGACATCCCTTCAAAATAGTCCTATCCGCAACAGTTTTAGTCACGTGAAAAGGGTCACACCGGTTAAATCTGATGTGTACCCTACAGCGGGCATCATACAAAAATTTATTTATTTTCACCTGGTCATGATGAGTGACGACTGCTCTTCGGGTGGATGATAGCTAACTGGATGTTTCACAAGAGACTCAGAAGATCGCCAGTTCGATGCCAGCCATATGGTAATTCCTCTCTGAAGTTGGTTTAGGTTGCACTCGGTCAAAAGGCGAATGCAAGGATTAGGAAAGAACATTCCCTTCCACTTATTGTATCATTATTCTTTACCCCCCCCCCCCCTCCCAGCTGCCACGTAGAATTATTTCTCTTGATATTTGTACTTTTACGAATTTTTTCGAATTGAGATCGTCAAAATAGGCTCATCCATGAACGTGTTTTTGTCACAGGCGGCAAGTACGTGCCCCGAGCTATCATGGTCGACTTGGAGCCCGGCACTATGGACTCTGTGCGCTCCGGTCCCTTCGGCCAGATCTTCCGTCCGGACAACTTCGTGTTCGGCCAGTCTGGCGCCGGCAACAACTGGGCCAAGGGTCACTACACGGAGGGTGCGGAGCTGGTAGACTCTGTGCTGGACGTGGTCCGCAAGGAGGCAGAGGGCTGTGACTGTCTCCAGGGCTTCCAGCTGACCCACTCGCTCGGAGGGGGGACAGGAGCCGGCATGGGGACGCTCATGATCTCCAAGATCCGGGAGGAGTACCCAGACAGGATCATGATGACCTTCAGCATCGTGCCCTCGCCGAAGGTGGGTGTCTTTCCATTTCTTGCCACTCATCTGCTCTCTCTCACTCTCCCTCTTCCCCTCTCTCATGTTCACACTCTCTCTCCCCAACTCTCCCCCTACATCACTTCCTCTCTCTCTTCTCACTCCTCAGACATCCACCCCCTATATCTTTTTCTCCCACTCTCCCTCTCCCCCTTCAACCACCCCCTCTCCCCCGTCTCGCCCAACCCCTCTTCTCTCTCTCTCTCTCTCTCTCTCTCTTCTCCCTCTCTCTCTCTCTCTCTCTCTCTCTCTCTCTCAGCGCTGATAGGAACTGCAAAATTCAATTATTAGGCCTTCTCATGTTTTTATAATCCTGAAATGGTATTGTTTGCAGGTGTCCGATACGGTTGTCGAGCCGTACAACGCGACGCTGTCTGTCCACCAGCTCGTGGAGAACACAGACGAGTCTTTCTGTATCGACAATGAGGCGCTCTACGACATTTGTTTCCGCACTCTCAAGCTGACGACCCCGACCTACGGCGACCTGAACCACCTCGTGTCGGCGACCATGTCCGGCGTGACCACGTGTCTCCGCTTCCCGGGGCAGCTCAACTCCGACCTGCGGAAGCTCGCGGTGAACATGGTTCCCTTCCCCCGGCTCCACTTCTTCATCCCCGGGTTCGCCCCCCTCACGTCCCGCGGGAGTCAGCAGTACCGCGCGCTCACGGTGCCCGAGCTAACCCAGCAGATGTTCGACGCCAAGAACATGATGGCCGCCTGCGATCCGAGACACGGCCGATACCTCACCGTTGCCGCCATCTTCAGGGGCCGCATGTCCATGAAGGAGGTCGACGAACAGATGCTCAACATCCAGAACAAGAATAGTTCCTACTTCGTCGAGTGGATCCCGAACAATGTGAAGACCGCCGTGTGTGACATCCCTCCCCGTGGACTCAAGATGTCGTCCACCTTCATCGGTAACTCCACGTCCATCCAGGAGCTGTTCAAGAGGGTCGCCGAGCAGTTCACGGCGATGTTCCGGCGCAAGGCGTTCCTCCACTGGTACACGGGCGAGGGCATGGACGAGATGGAGTTCACAGAGGCCGAGTCCAACATGAACGACCTCGTGTCTGAGTACCAGCAGTACCAGGACGCGACGGCCGAGGAGGAGGGCGAGTTCGACGAGGAAGAAGAGGGCGCGGAGGAGGCATAAGTAGATTAGTAATCAATTAGGTATTTATTGTTTTTGAATTGCGTTAAAAGGAGGAAAATAACCTTAAAAATAAACAAACAATATACTATGTAAAAAAAAAAAACGTTAATAAAATACCGAAATGTGTACATGAACTAATGGTTATACCGCGTGTCATTTTAATGGCCTATGGACGTGGGGTGTGATTGGGTACAAAGACTCTTTATCTACTTCTTGGTCTCTGACCAAGTATCTATGATGGTACTGGGCTCGATTCCCGTTTTCTTTAAACTTCAGAGATGAACTTAAATCCATTATGCTAGTTGATTGTAGGTGACGAGTAGCTTTATTTTAACAACCTCCGTGGGTGAGTCGTGGCCAACCAGCGGTCCTCATTTATAATACTATCCTCTCCCCTCCCCTTGACGACATCCCATTTCCTCCCCTGTCCGTGGCTCGTGCTAACCAGCATGGATTTTCATTTTCCTTCCCATATCCCTAGGCTAGAGATGGATGGTGCATTATGAGCTTGGCTGTCGTATTTTTTTTTTTTTCAAATTTTTGTATTTGGGGGGGGGGGGGTCTGGCTTACACAAAAGCCACGTTTTTGGGTTCTCTCGAACTTTTTCTCACACACGCACAAATTGTTGTCTGTTTCTTCTCTATTGGACAAACAGCTACCTACTCCGATCTTGATGAAATTTTCAGGGGACCATCGAAATCTCTGAACGTAGTCATGCCACGTTTATGAGTAGAACAAATTAATAAGTAAATTATTAATTGTGAAAATTGCACTGTTACGATTTTTCTTCGAATGTATTATGGAAGAATACGAGGAATACAGACCGGTACAAAATGAGGAACTATAATATACAAAAACAGCCATATAGTAAAATCCCCAACGAAGTGTATAATAGTATCCTTGGTAAAATCCATCGATTTCTAGCCAATTTCAGACCATTACAAAAATCTTAATTTCACCGGGGGAATAATACTATCATAAATTATCTGTTTTGACAGTCACATTCACAGTTTACGTTTGAGAAATGCCATGGATTTTTTGGATTTTGTGTATACATCCTATAGAACTTTCTGGAACACTACCTGAAAAAAATACACACTTTTTCAAAATATTTTACAAAATCAGCCCTAGCCTAGTCCGAAGCTTTTTTATTTTTTTAAATTGCGTATAAAAACCGAGATACATAGTCAAAACCAAAAATTAGAATTTAATACAATATTGCTGATGGTATTAAGTTTAATTTGATCTGCAAAATATGTTTTTTGGTATGGCTGTTTTTGTAAAAATAGCGCCCATAATACGCTCATCCATCAACGCCTGATTTTTAGTTCCGCCCACCGACTTCAAGTGCTGTAGAAACTGCTTAGTGCGTACACCTCAAACCCAATCCTAACCTCAAAGCTTCACATTTGAGCCTTCACTGTACACTTTTGAGTATCTAATTTTCTAATAATCTAATAATGAGTGCCAGGAAGTGTTCATTTAAAGATTGCAACACTTCCAAGCGTGAATTCCCCAATTTAACTTTGTTTGTGTTTCCTGTGAAGGATGAAGCTAGGTATGTGAAATTGCAGTCTTACCATTGTGTCTTACTTTAACCTTGACTTTTGGTTCGTTTGTTTTGGTGTTGCCAGGGTCTTAGCTCCTAGGCCTAGGCCTACCCGTGGTAATTGAACTTTGTTCCTGAGTAGGCCTAATTACGTAAGATAGGCTTAGGCCCTACTTGTTAGGGCGGAGGGCCTAATCGGCGTAGGCTAATACTAAATTTCCCCGTATTCCTAGGCCTACCGGTACTCTTTCGGGTTGGCATGCCCCAATGTTGGAAAAGTAGCTTAGGGAGAGTTAAAACATAGGTACGTGCTTCTGCTATCATTGTTTCGTTGAAAAAAACACTTTAAATAGGCTACCTACCCTTAACGCAGTAAAGGCTCGTTTGCAATCACTTAGCAATACGTTAAAACATAACGTAAGAAAGTTGAAACCATTGGAAACAGTGGTGTTGTTTACAATCACATAACAAGAAACGTAACGCACGTAACGTAAGAAGAAGTTGACCCAATCTCAACTTTACCGTACGTTACCGGTACGTTATTTATTCTTAATTTAGCCAATCACAGCCCGTTTCCGAGTGTCTACCATTGTTGTGTTGTTATGTGACTTGTAATCATCACATTAATTTTACCGTATGTTACGTTATGTTTTAACGAGTTGCTAAGTGATTGTAAACGAGCCTTAATTGTTAATGATTTTTTAAACAGTCGCACACAAGTTTTCACAAACTCTAATTCTGTAGATGCTCTTCTAACTAAAATACAAGAATCACAAAGCTACTGATGTTTCACAGAAATCTCTTTGTTACTGCATAAATGTTAGACATAAAGCCCATCAATCAATCGGTGCTACTGCTAGCACTCTTGGTGACAGTAACCGGCCCTGAAAAACCCTCCTTCACATTCTCACGGCCCCAACATACCTCGCACTGACATACCGGCCCTAACTGACCGTAGCCTAATACATATATATATAGGAGCAACTACTAAAACAAGATGAATTTTGGTATTATGCCTTGGAGGTAATGAAATGAAAACTTTCATTTGAACGTTCATAATAAAAAAATTGTTCCTGATTTTTGGCAAACCTCATATTCGTTTGAGTGGATCCCACAGTTGTTCTTTTGTTTTTTTTATGATTTTTTTTCTTTCTTTCTTCCTTTCTTTTTTTTCCTTTCCTTTCCTTTTCTTTTCTTTGTCCTTTGTTCTTTTTCTTTTTTGATTTGATTCAAATTAATTAATTGCATTTAATATCCTTTTTATTTGTCACCAAAATTGTTGTGTTTTAATGCATAGTTGTTGTAATGTTACTATTTCAAATATTTACTTAACTGTAGTTCATTGTTGTGTCTGCATCTATAGATTTGTTCTTTTGTCCACGTCAAATTGTGATAATTACACCGAGGTGTAAAATACAGAATCAGAAATGGGGTTAAAAGGTGTAATATTTCACGGATGGACAAAAGAACGATTTTGTTGTAATTTGACAGCAAATTTCGAGGTTATGTTCCATGTCTTAATTCAAACCAAAGATTCTCACTCACAATAACACAGCTTTGTGCATTTTCTTCCATTCTATTCCATATTATTTTATTATAACCAGTTTTATCTTCTATTTATTAAACAATCACACATTATAACGGGGTTACTTTTGAAATTTGCGCGAATTTCCATAGCTACACCTTTTACACCTCCTCAAGAGGCAGGTGTAAAAAGTGTAAAAGTTGTAAATACCCCCTGGACAAAAGAACACGTCTTTGAAAGAAATACTGTAATTACACCTGGACAAATTAAAAAAAGTGACAAAAGAACAGACCTCATGTAATAAGATTTATTTAGTTGTCCTCCTTTGTGAATCAGTTTTTATAACTGAATAGGATATACGTTTTTTTTTTTAAGTAAAAGTAATATGTAGAAAATATTTTATTTTATTACGCAGCGGTCCTGAGTACCCTTAGTTTGCTTTACAATAGCCTGACAGTATGTTAAATCATAGCCTAGCCAATGTTTCCTTACCTTTGCCGGGCCTTGTTCCCGGGCTGTTGTAGATCGACTTTGCCAGGAACAAAGCATGATAACGGTTACACCGGAATGTGGGCGTATCGTATGATACAAGGATAGAATAGAATTGAATGAAACTTTTAAGTGTCAGAATTGAATAAAGTCTTCTGGTTCCAAATTGGCCCTTCTGCCCGGTGGCAACCAACTACAGTATCCCAAACCTAATTACCGCCCTCCCTCAAATGCAATCTGAATTCCCTCATTGTGCCGACAACTCAATTTTCTCACAATTTTTCTCACAAAAACTGCCGATGCTCTATATTAGGTAAAAATAAAAACATTGTTATAGCATGGATTTAAATTCACAGATTTTGCCAGTGTGCCAGACAGTGCTAGACAAGGGATTAGATTCGACTACTTGCCAGTAGCGAGCTGGCGAGTGGATTTTTCAAGGGTTTCCTCCAAATAAATTATTTAAATCTCAACTCAATTATACCATTCATTTACATCTTTTCTTGTCATTGTGCTTTGATCTTTCCCCCAGATGTCGCAAGTGGATGGAAAACACGGGATGCCTAGAATCATCAAAACTAGATCAACTCACAACAAAACAGCTCGGTAATCGGGGTGTTTGCGCATTGCACTTTGTGCAACCGTCCTTCATGAACTATATGAGCAACAGTCTGAATAAGTTTGCCGTTCCAGTCCAAGGTTATATCAACCAGGAGCTCTTACCGTTGATCGATAAAAATATGACACGTGAGGAAGTAAATCGTTTGCTGTTATTGCGAGTTCCCAAGAAAAAAGAAAGCGAACATAAGATTGTATACGTGGCTTGTGAACCGGAGCTGGTAGAAATAGCAAAGACAGAAGAACAGTCCGCCAGTAGCCCCACTAACATATCGTCCGAGGCCGACCCCTTGGATACCGTCGATGAGTTGCCAACGCAAGGAGAGTGTAAAAGCGGCGTTGAGTGGGGCGAAGTCAAGAGTGGTGCGAACATGGCAACGAGGGCAGAGCCGACGAGGCAAGAACTCGCTGATTCTCTGAGCAAATATATGTCTGGACCACCGCATACTCTATTTAGGATGCAGATCTTGCGCGGCGGAAGCGACGGCGCTGAAAATGAATGGTCGGTTGAAGAGATGGAGTTAGCACTGACAATGTATTACAAATCACCATCCCTCTACAAATACATGCGAGATAAACAACTATTTAAATTACCATGTGATGCGGACATTGAACATTGGATAAATTGTACGTCACAAGTCACATTTTGATAAGTTCAAGTCAGTCTGTGCCGGTGTGCCAATAGGGAACTAGCGTTGGTTACGTGCGTTGGTTAAATTTACGTTTTACATTTTTTATTATTAAGAACACAGTTAAATAATCTTTACAATTGAAAGAAATTCAAAAAATAAAATCCGTGGTAAAGTTACGGGGTTACAATGTTATAGGGTTTTGAATTCCCGCGCCAACGCTCGGTGATGGGTCGTGACATCGATGCGATGCCCGCGCAGTTTGCAACATGCTCACCATAGGACCCTTCAAAACTGCCGCCTTGTCGCTCATAATTTATCTCGACAGTACCTGGCCTAAGTAGGCTACAAAACTGACTGA
This sequence comes from Sweltsa coloradensis, assembly GCA_024449915.1. Taxonomy (NCBI): domain Eukaryota; kingdom Metazoa; phylum Arthropoda; class Insecta; order Plecoptera; family Chloroperlidae; genus Sweltsa; species Sweltsa coloradensis. The sequence goes on along the minus strand of JAMZAV010002806.1, from coordinate 25,822 downwards.
ACGGGGTTTTGACAAGGCTGACTCCTTAAACGTAAATGTAAATGCCCTTATGGTAGCTTTTATATTGCGGCATTTCTTTTAATGTAGAAATCTAAACGATAACACAACTGACAGGAGCACGGGGAGTGGTCTGCTACCTTTCTTTGAGTGTGCGCCCAACTGCGCTGTGACGTCGTGGGGATGTTTCAACATGGGGATACTTTTCGTGTTGTCTTTTGGCGGGAAGACAGATTCAAATATCATTTTTTAAATATTGACCATAATACAAACCCGAAACCAAAAAATATATAATAATAATCATCATAACTCAGTTCCAACTATGTCGGGTTGAGTGGTGGTTTTCCACCATTATCAAGGGCATGAAACTGTAGATACTAAGCTTGCCAGACTCAGTGTTTCTTCCACATCATCCAACTCCTTCTTCTCCACCAATTTACTCCACTCTCTTCTGTCCTCCCACAGCTTTACTCTTGCCACATGCTCCCACACTTCATTCCGTTTTCCAACGTCTTCTTGAATTAATCTTTCCCATTTTTCTCTTGGCCTTCCTACTCTTCTTTTCCCCTCCTCTGCCGCTTCAAATTCTCGTCTTGGAATCCTCTCCCTGCCCATCCTTTTCATATGTCCAAACCATCTTAGACGTTCTCTTCCTAGCTTAAACTTCAATCTCTCCAATCCCAGTTCTTTCCTTATTTCATTACTTCTTATCTTGTCCATCTTTGTAACTCCCTTGATACTTCTTAAAAACTTCATTTCTGCTGCTTCCAGCTGACTCTCTTCTTTTGTTCCCACTGCCCATGTTACTGCCGCATATGTTAATATAGGTACAAAATATGCCTTATACAGCAAAATTTTACATTTTTGTGGGAACAACTCATTCCATAGTAACTTTCTCACCAATTGATAAAACCCTTCTGCTTTTTGCACTCTAGATGACACTTCCCTACACACTTTTGCATCTTTTGTCAATATACTTCCCAAATATTTAAATTCTTCTTTTTCTTCTAAGACTTCTCCACGTAGTACAATATTTTCTATGTCTCTAGGCCTGCCCTTTGACTTCTTTTGCATACGCAAACATTCACTCTTTTTCTGATTGATTTTTAGACCAAACTCTGTAGTAACTTCGTTCCATCTGTCCACCTTCTCCTGCACTTCTCTGGCACTCTCACCCCAAATCAACACATCGTCCGCAAACACTAATGTTCTTGTGTCCCTTCCATCTGTATTTGGTTCCACTCTTCTTATAATTTCATCCATTACAACAGTAAAGAGTGTTGGAGATAACACACTACCTTGTCGCAAGCCCTCATTCACTTGAAACCATTCTGACCTACCCATATCTGTCTGTACACAACTTTCACTCCTTTGATATGTACTTTGTATCCTGTCTATTAAACCTCTTCCCACTCCTTTTATCTCTAGACACTCCCATACTTTCTCTCTAGGCAGGCGATCGTATGCCTTCTCCAGATCCAAAAACACAATGTGCATTTCTTTCCCATTTTGCCATCTCCCCTCCATTGTCTGTCTTATAGCAAATATGGGATCAATAGTAGACCGTCCACTTCTGAACCCATATTGTTCTTCTCTTAGATCTGTGTCATATACCTCCTTCAGTCTTAGTTCTATAACTTTCTCATAAATTTTTGCACACTGACACATTAATGTCACCCCTCTTGTTGTTGTTAATTTAGTTGATTTCTGGAATGAAGGCTAGTTCCCTATTGATTTACCATTACCATTTAGGCTAAGTCGTTACCCGATGTGATTGCTCTGCACTGCATTGGTGGAGTGCCAAAGACTGATTAGACAAAGTTTGATGAAAAACTCTTGTTATATTACTGGTGTTGTTTTGCTGTGCTCGCATTTACTTTATTATGTCATCATGATTGTGTCTAGCCGCCCAGTACATGCATCTCTTTCATTACTGTCCATGCTCGCTGGCCTTTTGCCAATTGCTTCCTTTATTAAGCACATGAAAGCAGGTATCGTCTGTCCTATTCTCCGCTGTTACATAATCTGCACATTTTTCAATCTCATCATCTGCCTTCAATTTGTTCACTATCGCCTCTATAAATGTCTTAAGAGTGTACCACTTTCCTATTTTGAAACTTAACCATCTTGTCCTGTCCATTTCCCTATCTATTGCCTTTACGGTACCTCTTTACTCCATCATAACTGCTATTTGCTACCATTCCTTCCAGCAGAAACTAAGTCCTCAAACGACCTGCTATATATTTCTGCCCCTATGTTGCCCTGTCCGTGTAAATATACAATCAGTTTCTTTCTCAATATATTTTATATATGAATATGTGTGTAATTTTTAATACATTTTCCTGGAGATCTTTTTTCCCTTTATTCCCTCTATGTTCAATCTGTAAAGAATAAGTTGAGGGCTGATATACATGCTTAACAATTAATAATTAATTATTTACAAAGTTATAAATATTTCTGCTCAGAATGCTGCTCTCATAATACCTGTGTCAACACGGCCTGAAACTTTTGACCAATTTCCATCCAGCCAAGAGGGCAATCGTCAAACTAATCTCCCACCAGAGTGCAGAACGATCGGGGTTAGGTCACGGTTGTCTGGACGTTGATAAAATCAGAATTTTATAACATTTTGACGGCAATGCATCATTGTTACAGTGAGTGAAAGATTTCCCACCAGATTGCAGAACGATCGATGTTTGGTCACCACCATGTGTACTTTCCACTGGAACCACAATATAAAGAGTTCTGTGACCAAACCCCGACCATGCGATCCATGGCGGAGAATCCGAGTGAACCAGCTTAGCATTGCCCTATATTGAGAAAAGGTACATTGAATGAATTGAGGAAAGAAAACATAAGTACTGTAATCATAGTTTTGGGTTGTAAATATAGCTGATGTCGGTCTTATTTCCACATTTGGTACTAATTAGGGGCTAGATTATAGTTTTCCGTGAAAAAGGGCCTAAAACTTTCTCAACTTGTAAACATATGTGAAATTAATGTTTCTAGATTAATTTTTAGGTGGCACATTCTAAACTTTAAACTATAATTGATGTTGTTGGTGTAATTACCAACGGAGGTAGGCCTAGCTTACGTCGCTTTATTTAGATAGTTAATAAGATCCAGGTTTTCTAGGCCAAGTGTAGCCACGATGTCAATTTTGTCCGCCATGGCCCATATTGGCAATGATGGTAGCGTTGAGTGACTATGGTAGTGAAATATATATGCCAGCGTGACATCTTATTAATAATAAAAAACCCAACTAAAGAAGTTCCGGAGTAGTTAGTAGTATCACTAAAGGTTCTATACTCAATGGTAGTGCATTACCTAAAAATTAATCAGGGAACATTTATCACACATATTTACAAGTTGAGAAAGTTTTAGGCCCTGTTTCATGGAAACTATATGATTACCCCACCTTTTTTACGCAATACCAGAAACATATTATGATATACCCAAACTATAACAAAAAACAAAGGAGACCATACAGCCCGGATTGGCCAGGACAGTCCCGTTTTTAAACACTACCGGCATACCGAAGATGTTTAAAAGCACTTAATTGTCCCGGAATAATTATCCACACGTCCCAAGTCCTGGATTTAATAGAGAAGTAAAATATGGCAAATAAGCAACTTGCATTGAAATCTTACAAGTACTATGCATAATATAGTAACTTGGGAAATAACTAACCTAAAACTATTTTGAGTAATTAAAAAAACAATAAGTTAAATTGGTTCAAGATTATGAAAAAATGAAAGAAAGTGAAAATTGAAGTGTGGAAGATGATTAATTGTGAATTGAATTGAACAAAAAATACTATCATTTTCAAAAACTATGTTTGAAAATTGCCGCGTAATTTTGATTGGCTGTGGAATTGGTCGCCTAGCAACGTACAGGCGCTGTTGTGAAATGTGAATCAACAGTTGGCATTCTTGTAACTTGCAAGTAGTTTTTTGTCAAAATGACCTACTGTCGTAATTTCTCACTAAGTCTATGTTTTATGTGTATAGTTGGAATTATAAGTGCATCTGATCCGAATATTGATGAAAATGGATATATTTTGTACTGTCCTTGTATGGGTAAGTAGAGCTAGGCGTAGGCCTACCTAGGTTGCCAAGAGCACTAGTTTGGCGATAGCGCTATGCAATTGTGAGGTTATGTTTGTTTATATTTGTTTTAGGACGATTTGGCAATCAGGCTGATCACTTTTTGGGATCTTTCGGTTTTGCTAAAGGATTAAATAGAACATTAGTCTTACCGCCATGGGTTGAATATCGGTACGGTGAGGCACGATCGGTAAGTCTAGGACCTAAGTACAGTAGGGCCTAGGCCCTTGGGGCTAGATTAGGCATAGCCTAGGCCTGGCCTAGTCCTAGCAATTTGGCATCTAGGCTAGGCCAGCCCCACCACCACCACCCTTAGGCCACCTTTAGGAAGGCCAAATCTCTCTTTTTTTAGTAAATTATATCCTAGCCTAGCTTCATCAACATTCACATCTATCGCAGCTTAGGGCAACATGCATCATGAAACCATTAGACCCTAGGCATAGACCTACATCCATGGAAATTAGGTATACCAACACATGAATAACTATAGTGTTAGGGAGGCCGAGGCCCTCCTTATAGGCCTTACTAACTACCTTACTTTACATTCTAGATCCAAGTTCCTTTCGACACATATTTCCAAGTTGAACCTCTGAAGAAATACCACCGGGTGATAACGATGGAAAAGTTCATGTCTGAAATAGCTCCGACAGTTTGGCCGCCTGAGAAGCGAGTGGCGTTCTGCTACTCTGTCCGAGGAAGCACGCAAGGGTGCAACCCGAAAGAAGGGAATCCCTTTGGACCTTTCTGGGATACCTTTAGTGTGGACTTTGTCGGGTCAGAATTCTACGGTCCGTTGCACTACGATGTACATCACCATGACATGGGGCTCAAGTGGGACGAAAAGTATCCGCCCAAGGAGTGGCCAGGTATGTACTGCCTGTTGTTGTTGACGCCTTGACTCCCTAAGGTTGGAACTAATTATTTACATTTTCCCTGGCTCGTAGTCGATAAAAGTTGTTTCCTCTCTTTAGTAATAGCTTTCACCGGGGCTCCAGCCAGCTTTCCTGTGCAGCTTGAAAACCGCGATCTGCATCGGTACCTGATGTGGAACGAGAAGATACAGAAACAAGCCAAGCACTTCATCGAGACTCAGCTGCCGAAGGGAGGTTTTGTCGGAATACATCTACGGAATGGAATTGACTGGGTATGAGTCTGCGTGTGTGCGAGTAATTTGAAGTACTGTAGACTTGAAAATAAAATGTGTGCCGGATTGTAGCCCCAATAATTTTGCTACTCTACTCTTTCGCTATTTGCATAATGCATGCACAGTACGACAAAGGCATACATGGGCCTAAAACACTTTTGTATTACACAATTTAGAATTTCTCCAACTTGTATTCTTTGTATGCACATGACGTCATAAACTTTGTTGGCTGACATATTGCCATACGTCAGGGATTGCCTTCTTAATGTATAGCGGCCATATTCCCGTACATGAAGACATTGTTGAAGATGATCAAGTGACGGTAATGAATATAAAGAATAGCCTAGGTGGCATACTATTCTGCAAATACTAGGATTTTTGTGAATTAGGGCCTACCGGTATTTGAAATACTGTGTGATCTAGGCACCACGATTCTATAAGGATAACTTGAATGTCACTTTCACCCGCGACATTAAAACACAATCATTTGTGCAAAATCTAAAATAGGACTATAGGCCTGTATAAATCTTTTTTATTTTGTGGCCTCATTGCAATAGGATATCCATATAATATTATGTCCCACAACTTTGAAACATAATTATGTGACTTGCAAGATTTTTTTAATAATAGGGGCTAGGCCTACACATAATTTTAAAAAAGTCCTACAAGTTAAGGGTAAATACAACCACCAATATAAACCACACTAAATTGCAGTTTTTTAGTGTTGTCTCGAGAACGCTGCAAAATATCACAAAACTGTTTGCAGACAGCTAGGCCTATGTGGTTTTGTAAGGACTATAGCCTGCACAAAAAATATTGTAATGCAATGGTAGTAGGCCAAGTTTTTTACTTGATATTTAATTAACTAGGAAGCTTCGCATACCCTTTTTTTAGTCGCGTGGATGGATGAGCTTTATAAGTTTTTAGTTTGCGTGGGGTATCTTTACTTTTGCAAGTGCTTTGTTTTACTGCCTACGCATTGTAGGTAATTGTTGTCAAGTTTCTATTGGAACTTGTCAATTTGTTATTATTTACCGTAAAAAACTTATATTAAAAGCTTTATTTCTATGAATTCTGGCTAACTTTTTCAACTTTTTCAATCAAAAGGTACTTCATCACCATAACCTTAATGTCCATGTATAATATGAACGTTGAAGCCCCACCCGTTTGGTCAGAATTGGCCCAAATGTCACGAAAATATCGCACAAAAAATCAAAAAACTTTTATTAAAAGCTTTATTTCTATGGATTATGGCTAACTTTTTCAACTTTTTCTTTCAAAAGGTACTACATCACTATAACCTTAATGTCTATGTATAATATGAACGTTGTAGCCCCACCCGTTTGGTCAGAATTGGCCCAAATGACATGAAAATATTGCACAAAAAATCGAAAAAAATCGTAAAAGTACGATATTCATGAGAAAATATATTTCTTCGATTGTACCCAAAAACGTAGCAGCTCTAAGTTCAGAGATTTTGAAGGTCCCCTCCAGTTTTCATCAAGATCGGATATGCCGTTCGCCCGGTAGAGAGCGAACAAACAGACAAAAATACAAACAAACAAAAAACAAACAAACAAAAAAACACCCGAGCTAAATTTTTTGGAGGGTCAGTGAAATTGAAGTCTTCGCTTCGCTCATCCAATTAAATGCAATCCTGAAATACAAACTGCACCGGTCATTAATATTTTTTCTTGCATTACATTGTTCTAACAAAACCACATAGCTGTCTGCAATCAGTTTGAGATATTTTTCACTGTTCTTGAGATATCACGAAAAAACTGTAATTTTGTGTGGTTATAGTATTGGTGGTGGTCTTCAATCTTAATCGTTATTTGTTTGTGTAGGTGCGTGCTTGCGAGCATATCCACCACAGTCCGAACCTGTTTGCCGCTCCACAGTGCCTGGGCTATCGAAACGAGCACGGCATGGCGACGCAAGAGATGTGCATGCCGTCCAGAGACGTCATCGTACGACTGTTGAAGAGAGTAATACGTAACAAGAAGGGAGTCTTGTCACTTTTCGTTGCTTCCGATAGTAATTTCATGATTCCGGAGCTGACGCAAGCACTCAAACGCATGGAGGTTAGTTGAGGCACAACAGTGTTTTTGAGATCTGTCCCTTTCATAATATCTATTAAAACATTTTCCTTTAGGCTGATTTTGGTATAGGACTAGACTATGATACTTTGAATTCAAATTATCACTACCAACCTATCAACATTTTATTATTTTTGCAAAAACCTTTTGCACATTTTTTTTAAAATTAGACCTACAAAAAATAGTATGTCTTTTGATAGTGTGTGGCTAAAAAGTTTTGATTCGTTAGCCCTAATAGCCTAAGGTAGGTAGGCCTATCTCCAAAAATGCATAACTCACGTTTAATGACCCGGCACCTCCACCATGAGTAGGTCTAACAGTCACAACAAAAATTTGAAGAAAGCAGTCCCACTTTTTTATTTGGTGTTTGAAACATAAAAAGGAAAAACATTTTCATATCTCTAAAAATTCATATCCTTCTTTTAGTTATAAATTCATAGGGCTACATTTAAAAAAAAATGAATACTGGGAACAATAAGCGCGTGATCAGTGTAGTAGGCAGCTATGAACAACTGCAAAATTAAATATTTTTTCCCAAACACCAACGTTTTGCTTTATGTTCAACTTCCACAAGGCTGCCAAATACTTTAAAGGTAAGCTGTTGGTTGTATGTTTCTATCAACCTCACATAGGCCTCCAGTGTGAGGGGGGCTAGTCAGTTAATTCAACACCATAAACATCTGTTGCCATGTTTAACTTTGCATTAGGTCGGCATTAAAGATCTTCTTCGCTATCCTTTTCTCCGCTGCGTCGTAATAATTCATCCACAACGCAAAACTGGGAGTTGCCGCACTGCACTATCATCATTAAAAGTCGGATATATCAGGCCTTCCGGATTTAAATACTATTAACATTATTAAGTCCTATCTTGGCTTAATGCATAGTGAAAGTAAAAAGTAACAACATTTTTAGTTGTATTTGAAAATGCACCCTAAAAATAATCAGTGTTTGCAGCTATGCAGGTTTTATTTGGTTCAAAATAGAAAGAACAAGATAAAAATTTAAAAAATCCTTTAAAAATATGATCATCATTACTGTAATTAATGATAATGTTTTAAGTTTTAACAACCATGGGTTTAGTGATCCCATCCCTCATCTCTTGTTACAGATCAGCATCCACCGACTGGATCCACCGAACCCTCACGTCGAGCTGGCAATCCTGGGCCAGGCGAACCACTTCATTGGCAACTGCATCTCTTCGTTCTCGTCGTTTGCCAAGCGAGAACGCGACGCAAGTGGATTTCCCTCCTCCTTCTGGGCGTTCCCGACTGAACGGTCCAGTGCCAGCGCTTCACACGATGAGCTGTGACTTCAGCGAGTTCGGTGAACGCCACAGCCGTAGATTGTGAGTGGCTTAGTGGATAACCAAAACAGACGCCGTAGGTGACGAGTTCACATGACATGGCCATAGATTGTTAGTGGCTTAGTGGATAACCAAAATAGACGCCTTAGGTGATGAGTTCACATGACATGGCCATAGATTGTGAGTGGCTTAGTGGATAACCAAAACAGACGCCTTAGGTGACGAGTTCACACGACATGGCCATAGATTGTGAGTGGCTTAGTGGATAACCAAACAGGAGCCGTAGGTGACGAGTTCACACGACATGGCCATAGATTGTGAGTGGCTTAGTGGATAACCAAAACAGACGCCTTAGGTGACGAGTTCACACGACATGGCCATGGATTGTGAGTGGCTTAGTGGATAACCAAACAGAAGCCTTAGGTGACGAGTTCACATGACATGGCCATAGATTGTGAGTGGCTTAGTGGATAACCAAAACAGACGCCTTAGGTGACGAGTTCACATGACATGGCCATAGATTGTTAGTGGCTTAGTGGATAACCAAAACAGACGCCTTAGGTGACGAGTTCACACGACATGGCCATAGATTGTGAGTGGCTTAGTGGATAACCAAAACAGACGCCGTTGGTGACGAGTTCACATGACATGGCCATAGATTGTAAGTGGCTTAGTGGATAACCAAAACAGACGCGTAGGTTACGATTTCACACGACATGGCCATAGATTGTGAGTGATAAACAGTCTTGGGTCTTTACCTGTAGTGGAACCAGTAGCGCGCTACTTTATTTACGGAGCATATTGTAGCGGTAGCATGCTACAATTTGTCTAGCGATAACGTGAAAAGTAGCGTTATATCTGCGTTATTTGCTTAAGTTAACGCACCACATAAAAACTGCTAGGCCTATTGCTAACTATTGTATGTGCTTTTGATGATAGCATTGATAGTTAATGATCGAATGACATAAATGGAACCAAAATTATCTCGGCCTGACTTCACAAAGCTTAAAAACTGGATAATTTGAGAGCCCCAGACACTTCTATTAAACTCAAACATGTAGCAGAAAAGTAGTGTGCTATATTTTTCGTGTACCGGTAGCATGTTAGCGATAAGTAGCCACCCCAAGACTGGTTAAACATTAGGCCCAAGTGACTTTCATATTATGACATCGCCATTGTGAGAGGCTTACACAATTTGTTGCTAGTTCACATGACAAGGTCATAAATTGTGAGTAACTTGGTAATCACGGAGTCAGCCACTTAAGTGGCCAGTCACCTGGCATGGCCATAGATGTTAAGTACGGTAGCTTACGCTGCCAACTTGGGCATTTCACATGACACAGTCATTGATATCAAGTGGCTTACAGATGCACTGTTGGTGACTAATTCAAATGACTCTGCCATAGTAGCTTGCGAGTGGCTTAAGCTATCGTGGTTCATTTCACATGGCAGAGACGTGATATTCAGCAATTACATTCATAGATAGATGTAATGGTAAGTCTCGAGTATTAACAACTTAACGATAACACGCTACGCTAGTAGTAGTAATAATTGCGATACATAACTATGCAAATAATAATGTAGCAATGCAGTATGAGCTTTTTTATAACATGCCATCTTGGGTACACCGCCCAAGGCACAGTTTTGAAATCTCCTTCATTCTCATCTTTCGCCACTCATCGACTCAGGTAACAATAGCATTGTTCTAGATCTTCGCCTAATAAGAGAGTAGAGTATGAAGTAAAAAAGTAGTCCATAAGTCAAGGATCGGGCAAAATCTCACGTATCTCCTTTATCATCATAACAATGCATCTGCACAGAGCATGCTATTGCATGAGGCTGCTGATTGTTTTGCTCAATCTAGATTTTTTGCCAATTGATCCACAAATTGGATTTAGACAAAGAATAACGGTATTACGCTTAGGTACCTTTAAATGATTAATGATTTGAGAAAATAAAAATATTGATATTGAATTACCGGTACTGTAGTATTTCATAGATTATATGCGGACAGCGGATCTCCAGGCCGCAAACCCAGAAGACCCAGGTGGCCAACACGAACAATAGCGCCATCCCCCTAGTGACGCGCTGGCACCCGGGGCTGCAGAGACTTAACGGCATAATCAAGAGTGGACTGCCCATCCTTGAAGCTGCCCCTAAGACTCATCATCTGGCCAACAAGATACCACGTGTCTTCTTCAGACGACCACCTAACATAGGAGATTCGCTTATCAAACGGGACCCCACTAGGCCTCCAACTCGTCCGCAGAGAGCTCCTCCAATAGGATCTTACCCCTGCAACCGCCCTAGGTGCAAAACCTGCCCTATGCATCCACCTACCAAGACATTCACTGCTGAAGCCACAGGGGTCACCTACCCCATCCATCACCACAACAGCTGTCTCACCTCCAACGTAGTCTACCAGCTCAAGTGCACGCAGTGTCCGGCAGAGTATGTAGGCCTTACCACTAATGAACTGAGAACCCGTATGACAGGCCACCGTCAAAGTGTCAAACAGATGGATCCAGACAAACCTGTGGCCCAGCATGCTGTTGAACACAGCCTCCCTTTCAAAGACTGTTTCACAACGAGAATCATCAAGGCGCTCCCCGATGACTGCAGGCAGTTGGAGCTAAGAAACTGGGAGCTATCTCACCAACACATCACCAGATCTCGCGAGCCTCCTAACCTGAACAACAGGTAGCAGGCGCGCCAGCTCTGCCTCCCCTAGACCTAGTTCCACCTGCCACCACCCACCGACAGCGCCTTCATTGTACATACCATGCTAGCTTTAGAACTACTTTTAGTATCTCTACTCACGCTGAGTGATAAAGACCACTAGTTGGTCGAAACGTATCAGCAACTTTGTCTACTCATCTATTTGTGTCTGTGCGACCTACCTAACGTTTTTCAAGGTAAGCTGTCGTCCTTCTGTACCTTTCCCCCACTGAAACATGTTTATTCATGTTCCCAGTTTAAATAGATTATAGATTATATTGATAATGATTCAAAGCATGACATTTGTTCAATTAAGCATGCAATAGATAGTTGATTGAGAAAGTTGGTAGACTACGTTGCTCAACAAAGTTGTTTCGACTGATAACATGCAACTTGCCGACAGCTGAATAAACGGTTGAACCAGGTTACGCAACCTCAAAAATATGTTCCACAATCTCAACTTGCAATAAACTAGTAATTATCAGAACTCTTCGAAGTAGCACAAGATTGTTGATCACCATGGCAATCACACCAGTAGATGCCACCATTGTTTATTTATTATGCTCTGTCGTTTATTAGGGCTAGCAATAAAATAGAAGTGACAAAGTCAGGCACTCTCTTAGTTATTTATGGGGGCTTTATATACTAGTCCAATAACTTCACATTGTAGACTAGGTGTTTTTTTTTATCTAGCTCTATGTAATTATTGTGATACTAGATAGATCATATTCATAAATCAAAATCATTCAAAAAAATGATACGATGTGTGTAAAGTATGGTAGGCCTATAATTATGTACCTAACTAAATTGATGTATGTGTATTTGCTATTTGGGAATGGCATCGGCAATCTCGATTACCCGAATCCGGATTACTGTAGAGCCCCGTGAAAGTGGTTGGTGTCACTGTCATCGATTATTACTTTAGTTATGGCCTACGCAAAATTTTCGGACACACAATATGAGCAGTTAGTTTTGCCTTGTGGATCAAGTAACATATCAAAATGTAAAAATTAAAGCATATTTTTATTAAATTTCCTCATTCGCTTTGCTTACTCATCTAATAAATCCATCTACATTTTGTGGAATAAAAAAATCTGAAATTTATCATCTTTGGCGTACTTCCAAATTTCATGGGGCTCTATGAATTAGTATAAAAGAATTTGGCTTGTTTTTGTTCCATTTTTACATAAAAGTAGTTTTGTTTTTACTATTTTATTGCACAATCAAAGTGAGCACAGGGAAATTAGCAAAAACTGTAATTTAATTTAAGTAGGCTTTAGAGAAAATAGTTTGTAAGTGTTAGTATTTTTGCTCTCTACCGTGACACAAAATATTTCTCAGGAGAATCGCACTTTCAAGATTTTTAGTTACTACTTACAATAATTATTGTTATGGTTATTTCTGACTGTACAGAACAAACAAACAAACAATGTACTTCATTAAACTTTCAGATAACCTTCAAAATCAGCCGGCTTTTTTTGTTATTGATCGGGCTGATTTGTTGTGGTGGTATCTCCTGGAGATGTCTCAAATCCAGATGAAGAAGACAACATGGTCTCTGAAACATTGACAATTAAATATATACAAGCACAACAGAACAGCCTGATCAATAACAACTGTGTCATCTATGGGTCGTGAGTAGGGATGGGATAGTGTAAACGTGTACACGTTTAATGCATTTACACATTTACTATTTCTACGAAAATAACAAACGTGTGTCTGTGTCCCTATGCTGTGTGCGGCCAGCCGCCGGCCGGCCAAAATCTCGTATCGCCGTGCAATCGGTGCAGGTCACGTGACTTGTTACATGCCGGGCAAGTCAGTCAGTCGCTCAGGGAGTCTCTATGACATCAAGCAGTGAGCCGTAGCTAGTTTTAACAAGGTCAATGAAAGGTATGCCGATCATCTACCCCTCGCTTTTGCTTTGATTCCACGTTGGCAATAATTGAACACAAGAAAATAGAAATCCTCTTAGGTTGGACACAAAATAAAACATAATATACACCATTTTTTTTTAGCAAGTGGCAAACATTACACAGTGTACGTGTACACGCGCTGACAGCCAACTGTGCACGTTTAGGAAAGTACACGCATTTGCCCATCCCTAGTCGTGAGACACTACAATGTTTTAGAAATAAAGGTTGATTAATGATTATTTAAGATTGGAACATGGAGATCATGTCATATTATATCAATCCTTCAGCCTTTCGAGTATTACTTGTATCATTGGTGTGTATTGCCATATAGATTGATACTAGGTAAGCTATAACTTTATAAATAGTATCATTATTTATAATTTTAATTATTTATTTATTATATGTATTTACTATTTAGTTGGCTATGACAAAACAAAGCTGAAGCAAAAATGTGGAAAAGTAGGGTTTGATCTAGCTAGACCCAAAACACTAATTCTGTGACTGTATAAAATATTCACAAAGTGTCCTCTAAATAAATAAATACATTTTTGTAGGATGCCCGCTGTAGGGTATTTATACACATCAGATTTCCGGGTGTGACCCTCTTCAGGTGACTAACTAGGTATATTGCGGATGGACAATTGTGAAGGGATGTCCGAGGGCTATTTAAGAGGACTCGATCCCTTGCATTCGCATTAACAACTCTAGGTATACACACGGTCTATTACCAATGCCGCTGGACTGATGCAGCTGCTGTTGGTAGTGTTATAGTGTGCGTGCACACTTCTCCAGTCTTTCTTGCTCCCATGTCTTGAAGTTGCCTTGATTCATTACAGTCAAGTTCCTGTCTTTGTTTAATACTTTATTAATGTATTGTACAAGTACCTAACAATTACAATGTAAGAAATCGTTGACCCAGGTTTATTTTTTTCATTTTTTGTATTCAACACAGACTGTAGAATAAGATAAGATGAAAATTAAAGTTTAGTCCAGACCGAATTAGCCGGAACACCAAATTAATAGGGTCAGCAGCAAAACTACATAGAATACGTAATTGCATTAGATGTTTTAAATGTTCACAGAGTCAATGTATTCATAGGTTTCAACTTTCAAGTTTATTTTTTTGTACTATGAATCTTTTGTAATGTTCTAAAGTAAATAAATCACCATGTTTATTTTGAAAGGAATGTTTAATATGTTTATACCCAACTAGCCTTACCCCAGTCCAAGGCCCTATTCTCGGGATTTTCACCCATGTGAGTGACAAAATGCATCAAATCCAATTCTCGAGATATTCGCACTCACAAGCCACTCACTGGGACCCGTCAATGAGGCTAGCCAAGAATACCAATACGTAGCGTTAACCAATAGGATGCAAGTCTTGTTTCACCCAGCCAATAGCAACCCTCTTTTGAGTCATGTAACAGGATGTGGTGGAGCAGTGATACACTTCACTAAGAGCTTCATCGTGATTGTACCAAACGCATTCCGTTCATAAGTTTGTGCAAGTCAAATAACATGAAAAGTGTGAAGTAAATAGAACTATATTTTGTACACCATGCATGTAGGTCTACAAAATATAGAATTAAAGTTGTTAAGAGTTGCAAGGCTGTGTTGACTCCATGGTTATTGGCAGAGGCAGGTATTTGGGGTGAAAAAAGTCAATTCTCATTTTTATTGTGCCCAAATGCGATGAATTGACGGTGAAAATGATTCAACATTTTGTAGAAACCTCTATAATTATCTCTCTCCCATGATATTTTTAGAGTTTTGGATGTGGGATTTTGTAAAAGACTTGCAGATTGCATTAAAATTTAGTTATGATAATTCAGAGGCAGGTATTTGTAGTGGAACTTATTTGAATCTTTGTTATTTTCTGCACAAAAGTGGTAAATTGGTGTTGAAAATTATTTATAATTTACTGGTTTTAAGGGTGAAAATGTGTTTTTACCATAAATACCTGCTTCTGGTTATTGGGGGTGTTTTAGGTAACTTAGCTATAGTTTTAGCTAGAAGACTAGTATAAACATGTTTTATCGTGAATGCTTGAAGTCGTAGTCGCTGCTCAATTTAAGTTAAACATACATTCAAGATGAGTTGAGTTAGGAGGAAGGCATTGTCATAAATTGCTTGTCTCGCACAAGTTTCAAGTAGGTAGTACTGTTATCACGGGAGATAAATGAGAAGACAAAATTAATGTGTCCAGTGGTAAACTCTTTATTTGATTTCATGTACGTAATTCGTTCAAAAACCAGTCCTTGGAACAGTTTCAATCTTCTTGATGTCTTACAGTCATCTCTTAACAGATGATGACCAGACTCGAAACTCACTCTACAATACCACGGCTATGGGAGACCGTATGACAGAAGCGCTGCGAGCAGTGCTGTTCAACGAACTCACAGTCTGCCCCTTCATTCACGCATGAAATTATTTTGTTTTTCAAATAAATAAGGCTGTGAGACGGCTAAATCACAACCCCATGTGCAAGGCGAGTGCTAGACTGCCTACTGTCATCAAACATTTAAGTTTCTTGTTTGGAAACTTTGCTGAGAGTTTAAATTATAGGCTAACACACAACACTGATAGTGATGCGTCTGTACAGTGTAGGCCTACAATGTAAAACAATTATTAAATAACAGTTACTGTTACAATATTGAATTGCGATACAACAATACGGACTACAGCGAGGCTGTTCTAAGCATATGTGTGGTAAGTGAACGTGATCGCTCACAGCTCCCACGTTATAATACGGTTTCCCATAGCTTCCCATTGCCGTTACTGATACTGTCTTACCAACATTATCGTTACTGGGCTATTGTAGACGTAGACCAGGCTTATGAGCTACACTTTATCCAATGTTCAATATCCGCATCACTTGGTAATTTAAAGATTTGTTTGTCGCGCATGTATTTATAGAGAGTGGACGACTTGTAATACATTGTCAGTGCTAACTCCTTCTCTTCGATCGTCCACTCATCTTCAGTGCCGTCGTTTCCGCTACGTAAGATCTGCATCCTAAATAGAGTTAGCTGTGTTCCAGACATATATTTGCTCAGAGAATCAGCAAGTTCCTGCCTCGTCGGCTCTGCTCTCATTGCCGTGTACGCACCACTCTTGACTTTGCCCCACTCAACGCCGCCTTCACACTCTCCTTGCGTTGACACGTCATCCAAGGGGTCGGCGTCTGAAGATGCATTAGTTGGGCTACTGGCGAACCGTTTTCCTGTCGGTGCTGTTTGTATCGGCTCTAGTTCACAAGCCACGTAGCTATGTTCGCGCGCTCTTATCTTGGGGTCTCGCGATAACAGCTCACTATTGACTTCCTCTTGTGTTTTATTATTATCAATCAACGGTAAGAGCTCCTGGTTGATGAAACCTTTAACGGGAACGGCAAACTTAGTCAGACTGTTGCACAAATAGTTCATGAAGGACGGTTGCTCAAAGTGCAATGCGCAAACACCCCGACTACCGAGCTGTTTTGTTGTGAGTTGATGTAATTTTGATGTTTTTAGGCATCCCGTGTTTTCCATCCACTTGCGACATCTGGGGGAAAGATAAAAGTACAATGACAAGAAAAGATAGTGAATGGTTGATTAAATACATCTGATTATTTAAAAGGAACTTTAGGGGCCTAATAGAACAGTTAAATGTTATTTAAAAATTAATTGAACTTGGAATTCTTTAGTGCCATGCACACATTGTTGGTGATGTGCAGTGCTCTTTTTAGATGGGGGGGGAGTATTTGTGTTAATGTCTTGTTTAAAGTGTGTTTCAATACGTTTGGGTCTTCTTTGCTTTCTTCCTTTGTTTGTGTTGCAATTTTTGTAATAGGGCAATGCCAAGCTGGTTTGCATCGATTTTCCGCCAGGATCGCATGATCAAGGAGTGACCACAGGACTCTTTACATTTTGGTTCCTGTGGAACTTACACATGGCGGTGACCAAGTTCGCCTCGATTCTCCGCCAGGATCGCATGATCGGAAAGTGACCACCGCCGCCAAGATGTTGTTAAATTCCTATTTTATCAACGTAAAGACAACAGTGGTCACTTCCCGATCGTTCTGCGCTCTGGTGGGAGATTAGTTTGACCATTGCCCTATTGGTGTTCACTGTTCATACTTGGCAAAGTTCCTAGGCAGAGCCGCAGAGGTCTACCAGAACTCACTGTTGTTCTAGGCCTAGGCCTATATGTGTTTAGAGATGTGAGTCAAGAATATTCTCCAAAGAATATTCTCAGAGCATGAGAATATTCTGAGAATATTCTCTGAAAGATTATGCTCGGAGCATATTTGAGCATTTTCTTCCCAAAGTCTGCAATGCTAACAAAAAGTTGAAACTTTAAAAAATATCATTTCCCACCTTTTTAAGAATGTTTATGAAGGCTAAGGCCAAACTTCACTTTTTGTAGTAAGATACCGATAGGCACTTTGTGCTCTAGGCCTCTGGCTTCAACACAACAGTAGGCCAAGGTACACACACAATAATGTGTGTACAGTGAATAGTCGAATGATTTGTATTTATTAAATGTAATACCCCGGTAAAAAATACTACTTGTAGGCCTAGGCCTACTTAATTTTTTTTCAAGAATTATAATGCATAAGCCTTTTGTTATTTAAGTACAGGCCTAGTTCTTGTTTTTTTGAATTATTATTCCCTAATTTCCTATATCGGAACACAATCACCAAGCTACAAACATATTCCAATTAGACTAGACAAGACCGAAACTTGTAACTCGCAAGTAGTAGCCCATTCAAAATTCACAATTCTCCAATCAGATTAAGAGAAAGTTCAAGTAACATGAAATATGGTAGGCCTACATTACAATTTCAAATAAATTGAAAAAATTATCTAATTGTGCTTGTAAGACAGTTTATTACGCAAATATGAAGTTTTTAGAATATGCTCGGAAAATGCTCGTGCTCGAGGATATTCTTGAGAATATTCCCGAGAATATTCTCCAAAAGAAAATGCTCGAGCATTTTACATCACTATATGTGTTTCATTGGTTTAGAATGTCATATCTTGATAGGCTTATATTGCTAAATAAATACAATACAATACAAAAAGTTGGATAAAGGGTGGTTTTCAATATTGATCACAGAATCCATATTGTAAGCCATAGGTAATTACGTATTAAATTTTCTAGCATGATTTTGAAATTTTCTTGTGGCAGTGCCAACCATTGAAAATGGTACTTTTTGTAAAATGTTTTAAACAGTAAAAGTGATTTTTGTGATTGTAGGCTACTTCGGATGTTCCCGTAGGTACATGGCCTAGACCTAATGGCCAACGTACTGACCCTAGTAAGTAGCCTACTAAGTACAATAGGTAGTGTGTAGGCCTACTACATAATGTGTAGATACCGAAGTTTTGATGTGAATCTGCATTTAAAGCCGCTTTTCAATGTCAATAGCCGGGTCTAATCTACCCTGACAGCAGAACCTTTGAATAGTTTATTTTATTTGGATTAAGGGCGCATCAACCGTTAGGTCATTATGCACCAGCGCCACTCTAGCCTAGGGGATATGGAACTTGTTCGGTAAGAGGACGACGACTAGAAAACCTTTTAGCATTTTATTTTTCGGCAAAACTCCTTTTCAGTTTAAAGTCTTTTAAATATTTAAAATAGAAACATTATATTTTTCCCAACGCCTTTTGGAATAGGGCCTAAAAAAAAAAAAAAAATGTCAATTTCATTTTGGACCCCCCCAACCGTACAAGCTCCGGGGGATATGGGAAGGAAAATTTCATGCTGGTTAGAACCAGCCACAGGTAAGGGGGGGGGATTCACGTCGTGGTCGTCATCGGGAAGTTCGTTGAGGGAAGGGGGAGTGGTCCCAGACGACGACTGCCACAGCTCGCCTCTAGTTTTTGTTGTTGGGTATGAGTTGGGGTCCAGGGGCAGAGCCCCGGTGGGGGTTGGGAGGCAACGCCCCCCCATTCAGTTGTGCATCAAATTTAATTTTGTATCTCATAGTAGTTGATAGCACTGGATTTAAATAAATAAATAAATAAATTGTATTTAGAGTCTACCCACTCAGTTATATAACTGATTTTCAGTGGGGGACTTTAAATCAAAGCGACCAAGCCAACCCTGTGTAGGCCCCGACGCAATCGACGAGTGAGCGATAACCAACCAAAGATCGATATTTTTAATAGGAAATATAGCAATCAGTGGTATGGACAGTGGGAACACCCGCGAATCAACGCCAGAATCAACAAGGCCGATTCAGAACAACTCTGAAATTTATTATGTGCTTCGTTGCTAGGACGGCTCCAAAGTCACCGTTTACAAACTCCTAAGACAAGAACTGATGGACTTGAGTCCAAATCAGAAGTTAAAAAACTTCTGACTTTAGCGGGAATCGAACCCTGGACCTACTGCATTGGAAGCAGATACGCTAACCACAAGACCAACGAGCCACACAAGTTCGAAGATGGCGACGTGTGGAGGTCGGTGGAGGTGATGGTGGCTGTTTGTTATGTGTGAGTGTATGTTGTTTTGAGTTTTATTTTGTAAACACTTGTGTGCGCCTATTTTTAAATCACTCTGTTGTGGTTGTTTTAGTGTTTATTCAACAAAAAACGGATTAAAATTTAAGGTAATTATGCCGTTTACGGTTTTCCGACAAAAAAGATGAAAAAATATACTTACCATATTCCAGTGTGTGTAATTAATGTTCCTTAATTCATTTTCAGGTACCGCATTATGGTTTTTAATTTTGTAAACAATGTTTTTCATCTTTTCACTAGTGGAAATTGAGCCGTCATTTGTGCGTCTACATGCTACATCGCCATGTTGATTTGGAAAGCGTAATCTCCTCTGACACGTCTCTTCCGCTGCGTACGCAGCGTAAAAAAGTATTTTTGTTTCAAATCGCGACGTTAAAGGTTAAAAAAGGTATTTTTGTTTAAAATAGCGACGTTAAAGGTTAAAAAAGGTATTTTTGGTTAAAATAGCGACGTTAAAGGTTTTGAAGGTTTGTTTTTGGTTTGCAAACTCGGGATAGTGAAAAACTAATTAATTTTTTACGTGAACGTGCGTGCTATTACAGCGTGCTATTACCTATGTCGTCATCGTTTGTTGCCGTTTTAATTACAAAAAATACTTTAAAACCTTTAACGTCGCTATTTTAAACAAAAATACCTTTATTAACCTTTAACGTCGCTATTTTAAACAAAAATACCTTTTTTAACCTTTAACGTCGCTATTTTAAACAAAAATACTTTCTTACGCTGCGTACGCAGCGGAAGAGACGTAGCGGAGGAATAGCGCTTTCCAAACCAGCATGGCGGTCTACGTACAGTGACAGCACAATTTACACAGGTAAAAAGACGAAAAACATTAGTAACAGTGAAAAGATCGTAATGCGGTAGCTGAAAATGAATTAGGGACTATCAATTACACATACTGTGAAAAGTTGGAAACATTTTATGCATTTTTTCTCGGAAAACCGTAATCGGCATAATTACCAAATTTAAAAACATCGCTGAGTAACCTTCACTTTTACCCTAATTTTCTCCCCTACTTACAAGCTGATATTTGCGATATGAACTTTGTCTCTTTCCTCACCTTTTACGATTAGCAGAGCCATGCTCGGGGCCAAATTCTACCCCGGGTCCAGACGGGATGACAGCAGGAAGAAAATTAACTAATAAGTGAGGTTAGGAAAGACTATATTCAACCTAGGCCTACCTTTTTTCATCTTTCACGGGAAACCTAAACAAATGTAGATTGCGATATCTATGCTTTGAGGAGTTACAACCTAAAAATGCACACTTGTTTGAAGTCATGCTTTGACAACAGTTCAAACAAAAATCAAATGCCTGACGTACCAATAAACTAAACAACATTCCCGACGTCTACAGAACAGACAGCTGCTGGCGCAGTGCGCAGAATCGCAGATGGCAGTTTCTACAACATTACAGAGTCGGTGGGCGGAGCCACAGAACCACCATGCACAGAACTTCTGTGGCGGGTTGTAGACGAATTTCAAAATCATGTTTTATTTCTTCATACAAGTTTTATAATTATTTACTAACTAGGAAAACGCTTAAGTCCCGCCGCGTTGTTGGATGAGCGTAATTGGTGCATTGAGCTGCCATGTGTTATGCGAATTTTCTGTTGTTCTGTGGCAAAATCATTACTAAGTTGAAATTTTTTTAAAAATTTTTTAATTTTTTTAAAATTAAATTAAATTAAATTAAAAATTAACTTATTTTTTTAAATTTTTTTTAATTAATCGTAATTGTTAAAAAAAATCGTAAAATTGCGATTGTTATAAGAAATAATTTCTCGATTGCGCTCAAATTTAACACTAATATATTAATTCATTAAATTAAGGTTCTGCGAAAAAATCATACAATCGGATAAAGCATGTAGGTGTTATAAGTCAAAGAATTGTTTAAAAAAAGAAAAAAACCTGAAAAATTTCGATTTTTATGATAAATATTTTTTTAATTGCGCTCAAATTTCACAAGAATATCTTAATTCATAAAATAAAGGTTCTGTGCAAAAATCATTAAAATCGGATAAAGCATGTAGGTGTTATAAGTCGAAGAAATTTTTTAAAAATCGAAAAAAATCGTAAAATTGCGATTTTCATGAGAAAAAAATTTCCGATTGCGCTCAAAAACGTGGAAGTTATAAGTTCAGAGATTTCGAAGGCCTCCATAAAATTTCATCGCAATCGGAGTATCGGTTTAGCCGAAATCGTGTGGACAAACAGACAAAAATACAAAAAAAAGAAAGAAAGAAAAAAAAACATTCCGGATTTTTTTCTCCAGTGTAGTGAAATGGAATCTTCGCTTCGCTCGCTACGCTCATCCAACTAACTAAATACATAAAATAATGTCCCTCTTTGTTCAAGAGAACAAAAATCAAGCTTTAAAACTAATCTGTAACCATTTGCTTTTGATTTAATTTAATATCGTTGAATAAACTCAATGATAACGTCAGCTTTTTTATTTACGAACTTTACTTCTTTTCACATTCAAGTTTCCCCAAACTTTGTGGGCTTTAATGTTTTATTTGTTGATTAAAATGTATTTTTTAAGTCAATTATTATTGGCTTTATAAATTGAAATGATAACAAAATTAATTGATTCACTGATTGCGATTAAGTCAAACACGATGTGCAAAATAAAAATCTTATGGTTCAATGCATTTCCGTTTGCACCTGTTGGACGTCACATGGACTTCTGCCCTTTTGTACAAATCGCTAGTAAAACCATTGGTAAAACGTGTGCATCTAATTCTAACGAAAGTATGAATTCCCTTTGTAACTAATCAATGTTGCATCTTTTTATCATTATTGAGTGGTTATAAATTAACTTTGCTAATTGAGACATTAGCTGATGGTCTGTATCAGAATTAATAATAATTTTAACGTGCCACCGTAGCTTCCTCACTCAATGCTCACTCAATGCTGGCAGATTCCTCCAAGTCCAGCCTATTACAACCACAATAACAATAGAGAAAATTTTAGCTTTTATGTTGTTTTTTAAAATTATTATTGTTATTATAACTCAGCTGCTGAAATGTAAGTTAAGGTCTAGAGCACACCCTACTCACTGTAATATTGATTAATGACAAGACCATTTCAAAGTCAAACCCATAACCCCAGAGAAATTCAATTACTCTTCTAGTTAATTTTTAATGTATTTTTAACTGTTCTATGACGGGATAGGTCGGCAAGTGCAAGTTTTAAGCTTGTGTAGGAATAGACCCTATTTTGCCTCTCAAGACTCAATGTGGCAAATTGTGCGATATTGGGGTAGGCCCTACTGGTTTGATTAAATTGAAGGATAAACAACCTTCTGCTTCTGGCCCGTTTCATTTAGGATTTTGTCTCTTTTGGTTTAGCCAAACTCTTCCACCACCACCACCTACTTCACAAACAACTACTACTACTACTACTACTTTGACCATTTACAAATTTACCGGTTTTATGTCTGTTCGATTGATCGAGAGAAAACGCTGCGATCATCGATAGATGGTCGATATAGCTTGACTTGACGGGGACGGCCATTTTGAATGTTTGATTACAAAATACAAATACAGCATACAGGTAACAATATTATTATATTTTACTTGGTCCTATTTCAAGTTTAAATAATAGGCATATTATAAGCTATTAATCTAGCCTAGGCCTAGCGTCGCTCCTGTTTTTATAACTCTTGTGATCATTGCGGCAGCGAAGCCTAGCGGAAATCCAGTGGACCTTGGGTTAATGTAGGCTAGTGTAGCCTGCCCCTAGATGTCCCCTAGGGAGGCCTAGGGAAGTCGGCAACCCAAGGCCGCAACCCCTGCCTATTTCTGTTCCAGTAAGTATAAATCTCAAAATATAAAATATGTAACTAGTGTAGGCCTACTGTAGTTTTATGACAAAACAGAATATAGGGACCTTGGATAAAAAAATGATGACAGAGGGCCAGGGGGCCTGTAGTAGTAGTAGAGTTCTCCTCTGCTGTTGACTCATTGTCGGTGGCAGGTAGGGCCTAGGCCTAGGCCTAATTCCTTCATATTCAGTGGCAGCAGGGCTCGGAATGAGCCGGAACGCACCGGAACGCTGTTCCGGTTCGTGATTCGTGTAGGCCTATATGTTATCGTTCCGTTTCGTCAAAAGATAAAAAATTGCGTTCCGGCTCGCTATCGAACGCGAAGGGCTAATATTATCTTTATATTCAATTTTTCGAGAAGGTTTTGCGTTACCCAAACCAGAACTTTTTCCACTTGTAGCCCATATTGCAAGCAATAGCTATAGTGCCAATGTTTTCCTTTGCGGTAGTAATTCAAAGAATATGACCATTGGTGGTCAAGCTAAGCGTTTATTCTTTATTGTTCTGTCCGCTGTCTGTCCCTTCCACCCGCTGAGAACGTATTACACAACATGACAACCCCCAACCCTTTTACTTGATACTTGGATAATGTGTAATGGACCTAATGGTCAGTGTAACACGGACGTATCTGTTCACGTCGACAAGTAGCTGCTACCCCCACACGGTCAGTGCGTCTCGATCAGAAATGTGCAGTGCATCGTACGTGGTTCTAAAAAAGACTTCCACAATAACTAACTGGTTGCAAAAAAAAAAAAATTTGGCCCACTTCGCAAGACGAAAGTTCCTGTTTAGTTCGTCCTCTTCAAAAGTGAGTAAAACTTGGGAATATTTGCCGAGAAAAATTTACGAATTGCAAAACCATGGCTAGAAGTTCAGTTCAACTTATTTTTGAGAGTTTTTACTTAAGTTTAAAAATCGTTTAGATTCCAATTTTGTGTTGATTTTAAGTGTTTGTAGGCGTTTTAAAAATAAGAATCTTTAAAAATTATTCGCCTTTGGCGAAAAGCCTCCGGCGGCTGGGGCTTCGCCCCAGACCCCAGCTGCACCGCCTAAAGAGAATACAACGAGGGCGTTCCGTTTCGGCAATTGTTACATTTCGAGCCCTGAGTGGCAGGTAATTCCTTCATTTTCCTCACTTCTCATTCCCTCATTTTCATTTTCATTTCCACTTTGCTATCAACTCCCTTTTCTCTTCTCCTTCTTCCCCTCATCCATTTGCTTCACTGATCATCTTCCTTTTCACTTCTCCTTCTATTCCACATTCGAGCAAGGCCTCTTCTTACTTACTTCCTCATGACGTTTTAGCCTACCCGCCTAGGCCTACCCCCCCTCCCCAGATTACAAGCGGCCCCTAGCCCTACCAACAATAATTTCATCTTATTAACCTTATCTGATTATAATCAAAACTCTAACTGCAGTACAGAGATTCTAATTCCCCTGGAAATAGTGCTTTTGCCCTACCCTGCCCCTGTCTCCCTTATTAGCCTAGGCCTAGGCCTAGGGGTAGGGCCTACCATTGGCCCTACATCATTGGAATCTGATGTCCCCCTGGAATAGCCCTATGGATGGCCCTACCTTGCACCCCCAGGGACTCAAAAAATCAAGAGCGTCGTTCCTGTGTCTAAAGGGGCAATTTGTATGTCTAGGGCCTAGGCCAAGTAGGCCTTCTCAAGGCTTTGGTTTCGTTTAATATACAGCTGCATTTTGACCCAGCACTGACAGTGCTGGGGGGGGGGGGGGGCGATAGGGGTTCTACAGTCCCCCCCCTAGTCAGTTGCTAGCCTCCCCCCCATTGCTTCTACTAATTTTGTGTCGAATAAAAGTGTCCATGTTTTTATTCCGAGTGACAAAATATTTTCTAATAGAAATCTACAAAAGGCCTAAGGGCCCAGCCCTAGTCCTACTTTTTTTGCAAGAGAGAACAAATTGAAAGATAATCAGAAATGAGATAATGGCAAAAAACAGACAAAAAAAGCATGTAGGGCCTAGCGATACCACTGGGGGCATTACAACAAAATACGTAATTTACGATGGGATGGGGTCAGTGGAAGAGCTAACCGGTAGCCTACCTAGGCCTACTACGTAGGCCTACATTGGAAGTGTTAAAATAAAGTATAGCCTACATCCTGTTTATGATAAATTAACAACAACAGCCTTGATCTTACTGCACTGCCATAGGCTAGTAAATTTAAGGTAAAA